>BFEA01000384.1:119856-160794 GCA_003427395.1 Chara braunii | reverse complement strand
TTTTTTTTTCCTCGCGGTGCGGAATGTCGGACACGAAAAAAAAAATATGGGCGTGTAGGGCTTTTTCAGCCCTACACGCCCATATTTTTTTTTTTTTCTTTTCGACGTGAAAAATCGAAAAAACAATTATTGCACCGAACTCGACTGGTTGGCCGTGGCCGAACCCGGCTGATTTGGCCGACGACCGAGGCCGCAGCTGAATTGACCCCCCCGGCCACGGCCGGGCGTGCAACATAGGTTGTGAGGTCCAAGAGACATGTTCTTTATATTCCTGACACACATAGTCTTGCAGTGACCCTAGCTTTCGGGTCATCAATGAATGCCTTGTACCGGTTTGGTTCTCATGGGACACGGGGGATGCCTATAGATGCTTTTGTAAATGGTAGCATTTTTCAAAAGTTTAAATGATGGTTGCTCGTAGCATTATACCTATTTAAATCTCGAGTTTACAAACTTTTCGCTAGTATGCATGTAGTTTTAAGTTTTCAAATGAAGTTCACACTTTCTCATTATTTACACAATTTGAACCTCTTCGTGAGATCGTATCAAATTTGTACGTAAGTTTTGATGTTGGACCGGACAATGGCAATTCAAGCATTCAAGTTGGAGTTCGATTCCTTTATCTTTTATTATTTTTTTGAATTCAACAAGTTAAATTGTCACGTGTGGTTCGGAGGGTGGGAAAACACAACTAACTCCCAACCCCTCTCTATGGTAAGTATTGAAGTTATTGAATTTATTGTATGGGCTCAAGATAAATCTCTCTCATGGTAACATGAGAGTTCAATCGCTTCGCTATATGTTGGAAACGGCTTAAACTTGGAAGTTCCAAATTCATTAGTTAATCAACAGGATCACCATAGTTTTATTGGAGAGGGGCCTTAGAGACTAAAAGAGAACTAACTTTTGTTTTGCCGCCTCTTAGGGCTGCGCAAATAGCATGGCAAGTGTCTAACCGTAAGCAGACAGGAAAGTTGAAGCTATAGTTCATACCAAATGCAACATTGAATTGTCTTCATGATTATAATGTTTATCGAAGTGGAACGAAATCCGTACTCAAACCATCTCCTTCACAGTGTGTTTGCCTTGACTCTTCAATTGAGTTCTAATTAGTGTATGTCACAATGTCATATAAAATACGTTCGACTCAATGTTCATACAAAATTGATTGAAGTGCAATGAAATCCAGAGTTGAACTTCAACATTCTCGTTCAGTGTCTTATTGCATTGATTGTCCGCTTGAGTTTCAATTTATGACAACAGTATATCGGTTACTTCTTTGAAGTTGCAAAATTTATCAAAGTGTGATGAAATTCATACTTCAACCATCATGTCATTGCCTCAATTTATTACGTTACACAATTCGAATCTCTTTCTGTAATTGTCTAAACTCTGTTCTTAAGTTTTGATGTCGAATCGGACAATGACAATTCAAACATTCAAGTTAGGGTTATGTTTTTTTATCTTTGATTAATTTTTTGAATCCAATGAGTTAAATATTAAATTGTCTTCACGATTACAATGTTTATCGAAGTGCGACGAAATTCGTACTTAAACCATTTCGTTCAATGTGTGCTTGCCTTGATTGTCGATTGAGTTCCACTTTACGCATGTCACAATATCATGTAAAATACGTCTGACTCAATGCTCGTACAAAATTGATCGAAGTGCGATGAAATCCGGAGTTCAACCTTCTCATTCAGTGTCTCATTGCATTGATTGTGGACTTGAGTTTTAATTTATAACAATGTCATGTCACTTACGTCTTTTAAGTTATAAAATTTATCGAAGTGTGATGAAATTTAGAGTTCAACTTTTCTATTGCCTTGAATCTTCACTTCAATTTTGACTTATGACCTGTCAATTGCGTTCTTCGGGCTCACTACTCGTATCCTAAGTTTTATTCACGTTTAAAATATAGTGATTTCAACCTGAAATTACTAGCAAGTGATAAACAATTTAAAATATAATGTTCTATTTTAACGAATGACATGTCTTTTTTCTTTTCTTGTCTTTCTTAACTTTTCTTTTTCCTCCTTTCTTGGACAGTAAGGACTTCGCAGTCCCTACTTGTGGCAGTCCCTACTGACGGCCAACTCACTCACTCCCTCTCACTCTTTTTGTCTTATTCTCCCACATTTTTCTTTTCTTTTCTTTCTTTTCATAGCATGCCAAGTGTCAAGTGGCCGTTAAGGCCCTTTTCTAGGCCCTTCCTCTTAGTTTCCACCCTCCCTATGCCCATGGTGCAGTCCGTTATATCTCAGACTGCAATAATGGCTTCCTCATGCCCATGAGAGCTTCCCTTTACCTCTATTGCTCTGCCACAGTAGCCCCTCCTACTCCGATTTTCTCCCGGCCCCCGATACACCAGCCACGCGAAGGGGCCTTCAGATGGGAGGATGAGTTTGGGCCAACGCCCAGCCATTGGTTTCAACAATGGCTCAGTGTGATCAAACATGAGTGGATTATCCAAACCCGGGAACTCGCGAAGGCAAAGGTGGTGGCCACACTATTGGATTTCTACAGTGAGATGGAGTTACGAGAGATTGCGAGGAGGAGAAGAGAAATCATGGCCTCCGACCTAAGGGTTAAAGAGCCAGCAGAAAGACAGGACGAGCAAGAAATCGAGCGAGTTGGGGCACATGACAGCAATAGGGATTAGATGTTGTAAAGTGTTGGACAAGAAATTGTGATTTCCTTTTCTTGCAATTATGGAATGACAGGGTTTGTATAGTATAAATAAGTTTGTGAGGAATGTGGGATAAAAAGGACTAGCTAAGACTGAGTCACGATGGGTTAGAAGAAAGTATTTTCAGGCTACTTTTTGGCTGAGCTACCTTCGAAAGTTTGTAGACAAGACAATGACACAGGGCATGGGATGAGACTAATTGGGAAGAGAAGCTGTGAGTACAGATTGACGAGCAAAGCAAGACGTGAATGTTAGTCGAGTACAAGAGAGGTTAGGGAACCTATGGGTTAAGGGGCGTGAAGAACACTCCTTCCCTAGGAGCCTAATCCAATTGAGTTTGAACGAGTCTGAAAATAGCCAAGAGCTGATAAACCAGAAAGAGTGAAAATAGAGGGGGTGCCCCGGTCTTTTGCTATGGTTGAACGACCGGTAGGCTAGGGCTGCTTGGGGTCGCGAGCCCCAACTCAAATACTAGACGCTAAGTCGGATGTATGCTTGAATAATAAATTGCCTTGAGAATGGATGAAGGAAACCGCACGGAGAAAACCGAAAAGAGATGGCCACCTTCTAACCTCCGAGACAGAGATGGAATCCGTGTCCTCAAGGCCCACCCCCTCGGGCGCTAACATTGAGAATGGAAAGGAATGACCCTAACCAGGCTGTTCGACTTGCGAATGGAAAGGAATGGCCATAATCAGGCTATTAGACTTGAGAATGGAAAGGAATGGCCCTAACCAGGCTGTTCGATTTGAGAATGGAAAAAAACGACCCTAACCAGGTTGTTCGAAAATGGCCCCTGACAAGGGTCATTTCTTTGGAAATAGGCACTGGGGTCCCCTGCATAATTGATTGAGAAACGTTGATTGAAAATGAGCTGGAATGAGCAATGTGAGATGGAAAAGGCCGGTGGGTCGGTCATTGAAATAGCCATGAAGATGGATGAAAGAGAATGATATCTTGGAATGAGAAGGGCAGGATAAAGAAAGGTCGAATCTCAAGACAAGAAGGGCATAGACTGTTGGGACGGTCATAAGGATTGGATATTCAGGAATGTGAAAATTGAGGATTGAAGGTGGGCCGAAGGGTCGGTCTTGAGAAATGGCTATTGAAAGAGCGACCACCAGATCGGTCACGTGGGGTGGCCTTGTTGATGAGAGGATGTCATACCAGCCATGAGAATCAGCTGTGAGAAAGGACTGGAAATGGCATTGGATCGAGTGATTGAGGATTGAATATTGCATTGCATAAGTCAAGGGACCCTAGGCGATTTGATGAAAGGTCGTCGGGCTGACCACGGAAATAGCAAGAGATTGAGTTTTCCCTTCTTTCTGAGCCTCGGGCCTCAATGTAAGGGGGATAGCGATGCATGCACCGCAACCCCAAGACCTCTACCCGTCAAGGAAAAGTCTCAGCGCGACCTATCCCTCACGAGGAAGGATAAGGGTTGAAGGACCAAGGCATCTTTCTCTTTGATTGATGCTAGCCGTCCGGAACTAACTCCGACAACGAGCTCTAGTCGGAGAGTTCAAACTACGCCTCATATTGAGAACCTAAATGTCAAGGGCGTCGAGCCAAACGGGCAAGAGAGCCATTATTTTCCTAAGTCTCATTTTTTCTCCCCAACCACACGCCATGTCGTAGAGGGGCGGCTCAACCGTTTGGAATGGACAAAGGCTGCTCGCATTAAGTTTAGCGGCACTGTCGAGAGGGAGGGATCAGGCGTGGTACCGGGTGGAAGCCGCAACCACCACATGGCCAGTGAAACAGCCCTGCCGAATCATTACAACCGTTCCGAGACTAACCGCGAAGTCTTCGTAACTGCACTCGCAGACTAATTGAGAGCCCCAACTCTCTTAAAGGAAGAGGCCGGATCCAAGAAAACACCACTTCGGAGGAACGATTCGCGAGGGAGCCGCTTGTGGTATGATGGGGTCCTGGGAGGCGTGGATTGGACCCGCCTCACAGATGCGAGGAAACACCTCAATGACGATGCCCATCACCAGAGAAGTGGCCGTCGGACAAGGGTAGGGGATGAGGTGAGTTATCAGCAGGGGGAGGACTAATCACCCTTCCTTTTTGGGACTGATGGGCCGACATCGGTCTACTCAGTTGGCAAGGCAAGGTCTGCGTACCTCCAAGTGAGAACCAGTCGTGCGATGAGGACATCGCATTTTGAGTGGGGGGAAGGTGTGCCATCTACCGATGAAAAAGCATGCAGAAGAGAAATGGTTGTATAATTGACTTTGCACGAGCTTGAGAAAAGGCCTGGCAAGATGTCCAGAAGAGAAATGGATGAGTAATTGACTTTGCATGGGCTTGAGTAAAGGCCTGGCAAGATGTCCATAACAGAAATGGTTGTATAATTGACTTTGCATGGGCTTGAGAAAAGGTCTGGCAAGATGTCCAGAAGAGAAATGGTTGTATAATTGACTTTGCGTGGGCTTGAGAAAGGTCTGGCAAGATGTCTATAAGAGAAATGGATGAGTAATTGACTTTGCATAGGCTTGAGAAAAGGCCTGGCAAGATGTCGAGAAGAGAAATAGATATGTAATTGACTTTGCATGGGCTTAAGAAAGGTCTGGCAAGGTGTCCAGAAGAAATATGCATATAAGATGGACTAAGTAACGTGCATATGAAATTAATTGAGCTTGGGTGCAAGAAAGGACGAATGAGGGTGACATGTATGTGGAATTGGCAGGGCTAGAAAAAAGCCGAGAAAAATGATCCGGGGAAAATACATGTGAATTTGGCTGAGCATGAGACCGAGAAAAGAATGGCGGGAGGTATGGATTGCACGAACCGAAAAGTCGAAGTAGAAGAGGCATTAAGGGTGACGGAAGCCGAAAAAGGGACCTGGTTGGCACGGGATGGAAGAAAATTCAGCCAAAGGGCGCTTGGGATGACAAGGCTCGGGGGAAAAGCAGAGGCACCAAAAACGAGAAAGTTGAAGGGAGACTTGATGTACTTCGGGTAATGAACGAGACAAAAGAAGGTTTGATGCTCTGAGGTTGATGAACGAGACGAAAGGAGGTTGATGCTCTGAGGGTGATGAACGAGACGAAAGGAGGTTGATGCTCTCAGGGTGATGAACGAGACGAAAGGAGTTTTGATGTTCTAAGAGTGATGAACAAGACAAAAGAGGTTTGATGTTCTCAAAGTGATGAGACATAAGAGGTCTGAGGAGAGCCTGAATTATACACACCTCTCCCTGCCCCAAGGGTTGAAGACTAGAAGAAACCCGAGAAAAGAACAGGAAAAGACAAAACGGACCCTGGCAAACTAACCACCAACGGCATTCCATCCTCCTCTCCCGTCTATCCCTCCACAAACCACTGACAAGAAATTGGTGCGCGATGAGGACATCGCGAATGAGTGGGGGAATGTGTCGGGACTGGTGGGTCCCGAATAACTTCCCATCACTCGAGAGACTGAATATAGACAAATTGTGCACGACTGAGAAACCTCGAGAAAGGAAGAAAGAGAGAGAAAAGAAAAAGGATTAGGCCAGAGGAGGGAGTGATGCCCTGGGTTGAGAACCACATGAGGAAAAAACCAGCGACAACAAGAGAATAGGAGCAAGAACAAGGTCACATAGAACATAGCATCATGCCGGGGGGGGGGGGGGGGAACTCACCAGCAAGCGCGGCAGGGCAGCGACAAAAGAATGAGGAAGTCGAAAAATGGACGGCCCGGAGGCCGTGGGAAGCTAGAGAATATGGGCCCAACATGCGGGCGACCTACGGGAGCCTTGGGTTGGAAGCCCCGCGACCAAAGGAACTGTGGCGCACAAGGCGCAAGAAAGACAAGCGAGATGGGTCACCGGGGGGGCGGCAAACGCCCAAGGGACGTGGGACGCCTTGGGGGAAGGCACCCGGGGCCACGTGGGACTAAGTAAAAATAATGGCAACCGGGACAAAATATGTCGGGGACCACCGGCGGGACCGAGTGTCGGGGACTGCCGGCGGGACTAATTATCGGGAACTAGCATGGGACAAATGGCGGGGACATGGGAATGCCTCGACAATGGGGCTATGAAGCAGCATGAGGGAAAAATAATTAAAGCAAGGAGCGTCGTCAAGATCAAGATCTTGACGACCGAGAATATTAGCACCACTAGTGCAAGCGTTAGTGGGAGCAAACAGAGAGGCCAAAAGGAAAAAGAAAAGTAAAGAAAACTTGAAGTGGTAGGCATTATAGTCAAAAGAGACCTCATATGCAAAATAGGCCTCCGGGAGAAAATCGGAGTAAGAGGGGCCACTGTAGGGGAAAAATAGGAGTAAAAGGAAGCTCCCATGGGCATGAGAAGGCCATTATTGCAGTCCGAGATATATCGGACTGTACCTTGGGCATAGGAAGGGCCAAAACTAAGAGGCCCCATGCAACCGAAATAAAACGGACTACAAGGGGAAGGAGAAACACATGTTTTAGTTGCATCCGGAGCCAAAATTGAGTCCGGATGCACTTGGGAGTTAGTCGTTTCCTTTCCTTTTGAGTGGGGGCTAGTTGTGGGGCATTGAGGCTACGGAATTGACCCCTATTGCAGTCCGAGTTGCAACGAGCTGCATGGGGAAGGGGAAACACATGTTTTAGGTGCATCCGGAGCCAATACTGAGCCCAGATGCACTTAGAAATTTAACGCTTCATTTTCTTTTAGCATGGGGCAAGTTGTGGGGTTGTGGGACTAGGAAAATGGCCATGACTGCAGCCCGAGAAATAACGGACTGCACGGGGGTGCCTAGACTAAGGGAAAATGAGCCACGGAAAACCCGAAAGGCTAGAAAGGAGCAATTTCGGCATGGGGCAAATGGAGACGGTAAAAGGCAACTGTGAGATCAGATCTCACGACCTAGAAAAATCGGCACACATGTAGAGATGATGGGACAACCAAAGGCTAGGGGGGCCCAAAAATAAAAATGGGACAACATCCGGGATGTTGCCGAGGACCAAGTGGGCCCAAATAATAAAAGTCTAAAAACGAGACACGTGCCGGCAGGACCACCGGCGGGACAAGAAAACGGAACTAGTACGGAGGAAAGTGGCGGGGACTTGAGATGTCCCAAGTGAACCATAAGTAAGCACAAGGAATAATTGTGCAAGCAAACGGCACCGTCAAGATCAAGGATCTAGACGGTGGGAAAATTTAGCACCACTAGTGCAAACACTAGTGGGGGGCAAGTGGGAGAGTCATGGGAAGAAAAGAAAGTAAAATAATGGTGTTGGGAGGACTGCCCAGCAGTCCGGGATATCTCGGACTAGCTAGGCATGACAAAATAGAGCCTCAAGAGGCCCAACATGAGAAAAAGGCTGTCCTTAGAAAATTGAAGCAAAAGGGGCTCAAAATTGGACAAACAGAGGTAAAATGGAACCCCCTAGGAGCATGGGGGTGCCATTGTTGTAATCCGAGATATAACGGCCAATTTTTACCAGCCATGAATCAAGTTATGAATGAGGTCCCAAGGCCTAAAAAGAGAGTGCACAGCAGTTTGACACTTGTCACAACTAAAATAAAAGAAACAAGGCCTAAAAAGAGGGTGCACAGCAGTTTGACACTTGCCACAACTAAAATAAAAGAAAGAGAAAGAAAAATGAGAAAAAAGGGAGGAAGAATGAGACAAAAAGGGAAAAAAGAGTGGAGAAGAGTGTGCCGGCCTATTGGAACCTGCACAGTAAGGACTGGCAAGTCCCAACTATGACCACATCCCTCCGAGAATGAGAGAGGGCAATCCGGATCGCAGAGATATGACCCTTAGGCCCATATCTCAATAAAATCTGAATTAAAAAGAAGAAAATGAGAAAAAATGTAAAAGAGAAATCGTCGGTTTTCTTTTGGACCATGGATCTGAGATTAGATCTCATGGTGGAGAGGAACTAGCCGTTTTTTGTGGGCCAGCTCCAAACGGCTAGCTCCGGAATGAGGTGGCAGCCCAAAATGGAAAGAAACAAAAGAAGGAAAGGGACAAAACTGTGCATTTGGCCAAAAGAGAGAGTCAGATGCACCAAAAATTGAAAAAGTGGACTTAGGGGCTCAAAATTGAAGCAAGGGTTACTTGGGGGTGGCACGGAATATTGTTGGCCTTGGATCTCAGCCAGATCCAAGGCTGAAAATGTGCCGCTTTATGAAAAAATATCTCCGCCTACCAAAAATGGGGTACAAACTGAAAAAATCAAGAAAAATACCCACTAGGCCTTTTTCTTTCAAGGGGCAGCATTTGTGAGGTCAAAAGGAGGCCGAAGTAGGCCAAGAGGCAATCCAAGTTCGTACGAACCACTCGGATTGCATGTACTTGGCCAAAAAGAGGCCCAGATACCTCTGAAAGGGCCTAGTGGGGGAATTTTGCCTTGGGGATACCTCGCTTCACCTCAAGGCACATGAGGAGGCCCATGGGCTGGCCGGACTGCTGGTTTCAGCCTACATAAGCTGGGAATTCAGTTCGCCACTTTCACAATTGCATGAGGAGTGCCCATGCTGCCCAAGTGAGCTCATAGGAGCACTCTTTCACTTGGAGAGAGGAGAGGGGAGCCCATGCCAGTTTAGGAGCTTGTTGGAGGCCATTAGCTAGGGAGAGGAGCTTTAGAGACTAGTGGTAGTGAGGCTGGCCCTAGGGAGGTGATCCGCCATAGCCCCCTGGGTGTGAGGAAGAGAGCGAGGCTAGAGGGAGTCCCATTAGCCCTCCTAGAGGGGAGGACTCCATAGCTATGGTGATTGGAGCTTGTGGTAACTTGGGAGAAAGTGAGAGAGGAAAGAGAGAGGCTTGAAGGAGGAGAACATAGCCAAAAAGGTGTTTGTGCAAGGAGGAAGAAGCCTCGTCAAGATTGAGACTCCATCTCCAAGACATTAACAAGGTGAGTGGAAGGAAGAGGATGCTACTTTTCTTCTTCTTCTTCTTCTTCTTCTTCATCTTTTCTTCTTCCTCCTCTTCTTCTTCTTCTTCTTCCTCTTCCTCTTCTTCTTCTTCACCATCTTCTTCCCAATGGGCTACTCAAACTCTTGTTTTTCACTCACACACTAGTGCTCCGATTCTTTCATGGATGATCTCATGTTCAATACTTGTGATTTAGGTTACTCAAACTCTTGTTTTTCACTCACACACTAATAGGTAGTGCTCCGATTCTTTCATGGATGATCTCATGCTCATTGTGATTTCGCCTAGTGTAGATCTTGTTTTTCACTCACATGCTAGTAGGAGATCCTCTGATTCTTTCATGGATGATCTCTTGCTCAAATCTTGTGATATAGCCTAGTTCAACTCTTGCATTTCACTCACACACTAGTAGGTGATGCTCCGATTCTTTTATGGATGATCTCATGCTCAACACTGTGATTTGGGTTAAGCGAACTCTAGTTTTTTACTCACACACTAGTAGGTAGTGCTCCGATTCTTCTATGGATGATCTCATGTTCAATTCTTGTCAACTCTTGCATTTCACTCACACACTAGTAGGAGATGCTCCGATTCTTTCATGGATGATCTCATGCTCAACACTTGTGATTTGGGCTACTCGAACTCTTGTTTTTTACTCACACACTAGTAGGTAGTGCTCCGATTCTTCTATGAATGATCTCATGTTCAATTTTTGTCAACTCTTGCATTTCACTCACACACTAGTAGGAGATGTTGTGATTCTTTCATGGATTATCTCATGCTCAATACTCGTGATTTGGCCTAGTGTAGATCTTGCTTTTCACTCGCATGCTAGTAGGAGATCCTCCGATTCTTCCATGAATGATCTCTTGCTAAAATCTTGTGATATAGCCTAGTGTGACTCTTGCATTTCACTCACATGCTAGTAGGAAATGCTCTGATTCTTTCATGGATGATCTCGTGCTCAATACTTGTGATTTGGCCTAGTGTAGATCTTGCTTTTCACTCGCATGCTCGTAGGAGATCCTCTGATTCTTCCATGGATGATCTCTTGCTCAAATCTTGTGATATAGCCTAGTGTGACTCTTGCATTTCACTCACATGCTGGTAGGAGATGCTCCGATTCTTTCATGGATGATCTCATGCTCAATACTTGTGATTTGGCCTAGTGTAGATCTTGCTTTGCACTCACATGCTAGCATGAGATCCTCCGACTTTTCCATGGATGATCTCTTGCTAAAATCTTGTGATATAGCCTAATGTAACTCTTGTTTTGCACTCACACACTTGTAGGTAGTGCTCCGATTCTTCTATGGATGATCTCATGTTCAGTTTTTGTGATTTGGGTTACTTCAACTCTTGCATTTCACTCACATACTAGTAGGTGATGCTCCGATTCTTTCATGGATGGTCTTATGCTCAATTCTTGTAATAGAGCATAGTGTAACTCTTGCATTTCACTCACACACTAGTAGGCAATGCTCCCATTCTTTCATGGATGGTCTTATGCTCAATACTTTCATTGATGCTCCGATACTTTCATTGATGCTCCGATACTTTCATTCATGGTTTAGTGTAGATCTTACATTTCGCTCACATACTACTAGATGATGCTCCGATTCTTTCATTGATGGTCTTATGTTCAATTCTTGTGATATAGCCTAATGTAACTCTTGCATTTCACTCACACACTTAGTAGGTGATGCTCCGATTCTTTCACGGATGGTCTTATGCTCAATATTTGTGATTTGGTCTAGTGTATATCTTGCATTTCACTCACATACTAGTAGGTGATGCTCTGATTCTTTCATGGATGATCTCTTGCTCAAATCTTGTGATATAGCCTAGTGCAACTCAAATCTTGTTTTTCACTCACACACTAGTAGGTAGTGCTCCGATTCTTCTATGGATTATCTCATGTTCAATATTGGTGATTTGGGTTACCTAAATTCTTGCACTTCACTCAAACACTAGTAGGTGGTGCTCTGATTCTTCTATGGATGATCCCATGCTCAATTCTTGTGATTTGGGCTACTTCAACTCTTGCATTTCACTCACACACTAGTAGGTGATGCTCCGATTCTTTCATGGATGATCTCTTGCTCAAATCTTGTAATATATCTAGTGTAACTCTTGCATTTCACTCACATACTAGTAGGTGATGCTCCGATTCTTTCATGGTTGATATCTTGCTCAAATCTTGTGATATAGTCTAGTGTAACTCTTGCTTTCCACTCATATGCTAGTAGGAGATGCTCCGATTCTTCTATGGATGATCTCATAATCAATCCTTGTGATTTGGGCTACTTCAACTCTTGCTTTTGGGCTACTTCAACTCTTGCTTTTCACTCCCGTGCTAGTAGGTGATGCTCAGATTCTCCTATGGATGATCTCATGCTCAACACTTGTGATTTGGTCTAATGTAAGTCTTGATTCTCACCCATATGTTAGTAGGAAATAATCCGATTCTTCCATAGGTGATTTCGTGCTCAAGACTTATGTTTTGAGACAAGTCTAGCTTCTGCTTTCCACTCAGAGCGTAGATGATGACATTCCGTTTCAACAATTGGTTGCATGCATGAGCCATGGGCATGTGTTTGAGCAAGTCTCACTCACATGCATGGCTCAACTCTCACAGGATGGCATTCTGTCTCAAACCTTGGTTGCATACATGAGCCATGAGCATGTGATTGAGCAAGTCTCACTCACATACATGGCTCAACTCTCACATGATGATGTTCCAGTTAATACTTAGTTGATTTCTCCTCTATGTGCATGTCCCTTTTCACTAGTTCTAGCTTCCCATTGTCGAGTTCATGTGTGTTGCGATGTTCCGTTTCATACTTAGTTGATCTCTCCTCCATGTGCATGTGCATGTGCATTTTCACTAGTTCAATCTTCTCATTGTGAAGTTCATGTGTGTTGTGATGTTCCGGTTCATACTTAGTTGATCTCTTCTCCATGTGCATGTGCCTTTTCACTAGTTCTAGCTTCTCATTGTCAAGTTCATGTGTATTGTTATGTTCCAGTTCATACAAAATTAATTTCTCCTCCATGCGCATGTGCCTTTTCACTAGTTCTAGCTTCTCATTGTCAAGTTCATGTCTGTTGTGATGTTCCGGTTCATACTTGGTTGATCTCTCCTCTATGTGCATGTGCTCTTCACTCGTTTTAGCTTCTCATTGTTAAGTTCATGTGTGTTGTGATGTTCTGGTACATACTTGGTTGATCTCTCCTCCTTGTGCATGTGCCTTTTCACTAGTTCAATCTTCTCATTGTCAAGTTCATCTGTGTTGTGATGTTTCGGTTCATACGTTGTTGATCTTTCCTCCATGTGCGTGTGCCTTTCACTAGTTCTAGCTTCTCATTGTCAAGTTCATGTGTGTTGTGATGTTCAGGTTCATATTTAGTTGATCTCTCCTCTATGAGCATATGCTTTTCACTAGTTCTAGCTTTTCATTGTCAAGTTCATGTCTGTTGTGATGTTCCGGTTCATACTTGGTTGATCTCTTTTCCATGTGCATGTGCATTTTCACTAGTTCTAGCTTCTCATTGTCAAGTTCATATGTGTTGTGATGTTCCGGTTCATACTTAGTAGATCTCTCCTCCATGTGCATGTGCCTTTTCACTAGTTCAATCTTCTCATTGTCATATTCATTTGTGTTGTGATGTTCCGGTTCATACTTAGTTGATCTCTCCTCCATGTGCATGTGCTTTTCACCAGGTCAATCTTCTCGTTGTCAAGTTCATATGTATTGGTTGTGATAATCCGGTTCATACTTAGTTTATCTCTCCTCTATGAGCATATGCTTTTCACTAGTTCTAGCTTCTCATTGTCAAGTTCATATGTGTTGTGATGTTCCAGTTCATACTTAGTTGATCTCTTCTCCATGTGCATGAGCCTTTTCGCTAGTTCAATCTTCTCATTGTCAAGTTCATGTGTGTTGTGATGTTCTGGTTCATACTTAGGTTACCTTTCTGCCATGTGCATCTGCCTTTCACTAGTTCTACCTTCTCATTGCAAAGTTCATATGTGTTGTGATGTTCCGGTTCAAACTTAGTTGATCTCTCCTCCATGTGCATGTGTCTTTCACAAGTTCAATCTTCTCGTTGTTAAGTTCATGTGCGTTTTGATGTATCGGTTCATACTTAGTTGATCTCTCCTCTATGTGCATGTGCTCTGCACTAGTTCTAGCTTCTCATTGTCAAGTTCATATGTGTTGTGATGTTCCGGTTCATACCTAGTTGATCTCTCCTCAATGTGCATGTGCTCTTCACTAGTTCTAGCTTCTCATCATCAAGTGCATGTGTGTTGTGATGTTCCGGTTCATACTCAGTTGATCTCTCCTCCATATGCATATGCATTTTCACCAGTTCTATCTTCTCATTCTCAAGTTCATGTTTGTTGTGATGCTCCAACTCATTCTTAGTTGATCTTTCCGCCATGTGCATGTGCCTTTCACTAGTTCTAGCTTCTCAATGTCAAGTTCATGTGTGTTGTGATGTTCCGGTTCATACTTAGTTGATCTCTCCTCCATGTGCATGTGCTTTTCACCAGTTCAATCTTCTTGTTCATGTGTGTTGTGATGTTCCGGTTCATACTTAGTTGATCTCTCCTCTATGTGCATGTGCTCTTCACTAGTTCTAGCTTCTCATTGTCAAGTTCACGTTTGTTGTGATGTTCCGGTTCATACTTAGTTGATCTCTCCTCCATTAGCATGTGCCTTTTCACTAGTTCAATCTTCTCGTTGTCAAGTTCATGTGTGTTGTGATGTTTCGGCTCATACGTTGTTGATCTTTCCTCCATGTGCGTGTGCCTTTCACTAGTTCTAGCTTCTCATTGTCAAGTTCATTTGTAATGACATATTCCGGTCCATACTTAGTTTGATCTCTCCTCGATGTGCATGTGCTATTCACTAGTTCTAGCTTCTCATCGTCAAGTTCATGTGTTGTGATGTTCCGGTTCATACTAAGTTGATCTCTCCTCCATATGCATTTGCCTTTTCATTAGTTCAATCTTCTCATTGTCAAGTTCATGTGTGTTGTGATGTTCCGGCTCATACTTAGTTCATCTTTCCGCCATGTGGATAGTCCTTTCACAAGTTATAGCTTCTCATTGTCAAGTTCATGTGTGTTGTGATGTTCTGGTTCAAACTTAGTTGATCTCTCCTTTATGAGCATATGCTTTTCACTAGTACTGGCTTCAAATTGTCAAGTTCATGTGTGTTGTCATGTTCCGGTTCATACTTAGTTGATCTCTTTTCCAAGTGCATGTGCCTTTTCACTAGTTCTAGCTTCTCATTGTCAAGTTCATATGTGTTGTGATGTTCCTGTTCAAACTTATATGATCTCTCCTCCATGTGCAACCTTTTCGCTAGTTCAATCTTCTCATTGTCAAGTTCATGTGTGTTCTGATGTTCCGGTTCATACTTAGTTGATCTCTCCTCCATGTGCATGTGCTTTTCACCGGTTCAATCTTCTCGTTGTCAAGTTCCTGTGTGTTGGTTGTGATGTTCCGGTTCATACTTAGTTGATCTCTCCTCTATGGACAAATGCTTTTCACTAGTTCTAGCTACTGATTGTCAAGTTCATGTGTGTTGTGATGTTCCGGTTCATACTTAGTTGATCTCTTTTCCACGTGCATGCGCCTTTTAACAAGTTCTAGCCTCTCATTGTCAAGTTCATATGTGTTGTGATGTTCCAGTTCATACTTAGTTGATCTCTCCAACATGTGTATGTGCCTTTTCACTAGTTCAATCTTCTCATTGTCAAGTTCATGTGTGTTGTGATGTTCCGGTTTATACTTAGTTGATCTCTCCTCCATGTGCATGTGCCTTTCACTAGTTCAATCTTCTCATTGTAAAGTTCATGTGTGTTGTGATGTGCCTTTTCACTAGTTCTACCTTCTCATTATCAAGTTCATTTGTGTTGTGATGTTCCAGTTCATACTAAGTTGATCTCTCCTCCATGAGCATGTGCCTTTTCGCTAGTTCAATCTTCTCATTGTCAAGTTCATGTGTGTTGTGATGTTCGATTCATACTTAGTTGATCTCTCCTCCATGTGCACGTGCCTTTTAACTAGTTCAATCTTCTCATTGTCAAGTTCATGTGTGTTGTGATGTTCCGGCTCATACGTTGTTGATCTTTCCTCCATGTGCGTGTGCCTTTCACTAGTTTTAGCTTCTCATTGTCAAGTTAATGTGTGTTGTGATGTTCCGGTTGATACTTAGTTGATCTCTCCTTTATGTGCATGTGCTCTTCACTAGTTCTAACTCCTCATTGTCAAGTTCATGTATGTTGTGATGTTCCGGTTCATACTAACTTAATATCTCCTCCAATAGCATGTGCCTTTTCACTAGTTCTAGCTTCTCATTTTCAAGTGCATTTATGCTCTGATGTTCCGGTTCATACTTAGTTGATCTCTCCTCGATGTGCATGTGCCTTTTCGCTAGTTCAGTCTTCTCATTGTCGAGTTCATGTGTGTTGTGATGTTCAGGTTCATACTCAACTGATCTCTCCTCCATGTGCATGTGCCTTTTCACTAGTTCAATCTTCTCATTCTCAAGTTCATGTGTGTTGTGATGCTCCGGCTCATACTTAGTTGATCTTTCCGCCATCTGCATGTGCCTTTTCACTAGTTCTAGTTTCTCATTGTCAAGTTCATATGTGTTGTGATGTTCATGTTCATACTTAGTTGATCTCTCCTCCATGTGCAGCGTTTGCGCTAGTTCAATCTTCTCATTGTCAAGTTCATGTGTGTTGTGATGTTCTGGTTCATACTTAGTTGATCTCTCCTCCATGTGCATGTGCTTTTCACCAGTTCAATCTTCTCGTTGTCAAGTTCATGTGTGTTGGTTGTGATGTTCCGGTTCATACTTAGTTGATCTCTCCTCTATGAGCATATGCTTTTCACTAGTTCTAGTTACTCATTGTCAAGTTCATGTGTGTTGTGATGTTCCGGTTCATACTTAGTTGATCTCTTTTCCATGTGCACGTGCCTTTTCACAAGTTCAATCTTCTCGTTGTCAAGTTCATGCGTGTTGTGATGTTCCGGTTCATACTTAGCTGATCTCGGCTCTATGTGCATATGCTCTTCACTAGTTCTAGCTTCTCATTGCGAAATTCATATGTGTTGTGATGTTCCGGTTCATACTTAGTTGATCTCTTCTCTATGTGCATGTGTTTTCACTAGTTCTAGCTTCTCATTGTCAAGTTCATGTGTGTTGTTATGTTCCGGTCCATACTTGGTTGATCTCTCCTCCTTGTGCATATGCCTTTTCACTAGTTCTAGCTTCTCATTGTCAAGTTCATGTGTGTTGTGATGTTCCGGTTCATACTTAGTTAATCTCTCCTCCATGTGCATGTGCCTTTTCACTAGTTCTAACTTCTCATTGTCGAGTTTATGTGTGTTGTGATGTTCCGGTTCATACTTAGTTGATCTCTCCTCCATGTGCATGTGCCTTTTCACTAGTTCAATCTTCTCATTGTGAAGTTCATGTGTGTTGTGATGTTCCGGTTCATACTTAGTTGATCTCTCCTCGATGTGGATGTGCCTTTTCACTAGTTCTAGCTTCTCATCGTCAAGTTCATGTGTGTTGTGATGTTCCGGTTTATTCTTAGTTAATTTCTCCTCCATGTGCCTGTGCCTTTTCACTCGTTCTAGCTTCTCATTGACAAGTTCGTGTCTGTTGTGATGTTCCGGTTCATACTTAGTTGATCTCTCCTCTATGTGCATGTGCTCTTCATTAGTTCTAGCTTCTCATCGTCAAGTTCATGTGTGTTGTGATGTTACAGTTCATACTTAGTTGATCTCTCCTCCATGTTCATGTGTCTTTTCACTAGTTCAATCTTCTCATTGTCAAGTTCATGTGTGTTGTGATGTTCAGGTTCATACTCAGTTGATCTCTCCTCCATATGCATGTGCCTNGTGTGTTGTGATGTTCAGGTTCATACTCAGTTGATCTCTCCTCCATATGCATGTGCCTTTTCACTAGTTCAATCTTCTCATTGTCAAGTTCATGTCCCCAACGGGGGATTGTATGGATCTTTCCTTTGTGTGAGACTGTGCAGGTAAGTGAAGGCTAGGAGTGCCTCGAGCGGGATAGGGCCGGGAGGAACCGGGCGACAAAAGGAAAAGGGAAGAGGGGCAAAAGGGTTACGGGACACTTAGCATAAAGCCACTCCTTGGAAATGACCTTTGTGTTTGAGACTTGGAATGTAAAAGAGAGAATGAAGTGCAATCTTGCCAAGAGAAAAGTGAAGTTGTGTGTGCATGCATGTAAAGGCCTCGAAAAGACTAAGCCTGCGTCAATAGGGTTGAATGAGATGTACGAGGTCCGATGGGTGCGTAGAGGTGAGGAGGAGGAACCCCGATGACGCCGTAGGACCACAATGGTTAGGGAAATGGTGCGCGGCCTAAGGATGACGCTTAGCCTGCGCACAAGAGAAGAGAAACTCTCACAGAACCCCTGGATTGCCTGCGTATTGGAAGCAGCAATTGCTTGATAACATAACCAAGAAGAAAAAAAAAAAATCAGCGTTGCCGAATGACCTGCGAGAGTGCCACCCGGCGTGAGGGCTGAGCTACATCCCCAATGTCCAAGCTCTCTCGCGCGATGGCCCACCCCCATCCATCTCAAAGCACTAGGTGGGGGTGACCCTGGGACAAATGGCCCGTGCCCTGAGCATGAGCGTGGGCGGGCAGAGCCAACTGGGACCCGCAGTGGGGTCGACTAAGGCTCGAAAGTCTACCGGGGGTTTGGCCCTACAACGTATCGAGGCTGCATTCTACATGTTGATACGTTCGTGAATGTACACACAAGAGGAAAAAACAAATAAGCAAAAAAAAAAAATGACAGACCTTTTCCCCTCAAAACGGCGCGACTGGCTGTGAGAGCGGCACAGGCGGTAGGCTTCGAAAGAACTGGAGCCTCGCTCCACTTCCACGAATGGTGCAAAATGAGAATGAATCTTCCGTCGGACCACGGAAAGATACAGAGAAGAGTAGCACGGTCATTTGACACGGTTCGTGGAAGTGGAGCTGACACCATTCGTGGAAGTGGAGCGAGGCTCGAAGCCTGCTGCCTGTGCCGCCCTGACTGCCAATCACGCCATGTCGAGGGGAAAAGGTCTGTCGTTTTTTTTTTTTTGCTTATTCGTTCTTTTTATCTCCTTTTTCTTTTCCTTTGGTCGCTCCTTCCATTTCCAAAACGAACGACCACCCGCGTTGTGCCAAAGCTCGACCAAGCCTCTACCGGGCCTGTCCAGGGCTTTTCTGAATTCAAGGAGACGAAAAACAGCCTGGGCAGGGTACTGGTGGTTTAAGGGCTGCCCTCAAGTAGGCGGGCTTGAGGGTCAGCGGCCACTCAGCATCTACGGACTGCAAGATGCTACTTCGTTCTTCAGCATCGACGGGGGATCCGGCGTTGCACTTTGGTGTTCGAGTCAAACCCTCCTAGGAGATAGGACACTAGTGTCGGGGTAGCGTTAGAGGGGTCAGGAGGACCACATGAGAGGGGGGTGAGTTCTATTCATCTCGAAGCTCAAGGCCACTCAGGTAAGTGTCGTGCACCTATGGGATGCCCATGTATGTGTGTACTGTATTGATTGCCCTGCTGGGGTACTCTGGGTTTCTTTTCCTACTCCTCTATGGTCTTGATTGTGTGACTGAATGCATGTGATCTACCTACTCACTTGATGGATGGAAAATGAAGTCTATTGACCTAAATACCGAATCTTTCTACAGTGCTTTGTCTTTTCATCTCTGAACAGTTGTAGTCTGTAGTTCCTGCCATAAGTTGAAATTTCGTTTTTTCTGTGCAGTAGAAATTGAACTAAGTCTATGTGGAACTCCTCTTGGTTGGGACCTGGTTGCAACCTACGTGGGACCCCTGGGACCCAACGGGACCGGGCCTAAACAAGAAGAGCCTCTGGACCCAAATCGGTTAGACATTGACCTCTTGTCTTCTTGGCTGGGATACGGAGTTTATTCTTCTTGGATTAGGACACCCACTGCCGAGGGGATCTTCGCTGAGACGTTTTGCATGTCTTTTTGGATTGCACTGTCCGTGGCACGACTGACACCCTGTACACCACTCAATTCTCCATTGTTGCATTTAGTCACTCATTGTTTGGTTTGTTGTACGGTCACGGAGCTGGTCAGACTGGACTCGAGAGGACCTCGTATGCAGTCTGATCAGACTGGGTCGCTGGATCAGACCTCTCGTTTGAACTTGTTCGTTTTTTTGGTTTGCTGCTCTCTACGTCCAAATGAAATGTCGCTCCGGCTAGGAGTTCTACCTTCTCTTCTCTGAGCTTTCAAGTCTGCTTTTCCGAGTTCATTTTCGATGCCCGTGGAGACCCGCCGCTGGAGAGAAGAGAGAGAGAGGAGGGAGAGAGAGAAGGGAAAGAGGGAAAGTGACCGTCAGGAGTGGGCAAGGACTGGGAAAAGGAGTGTTCGTCCAAGTGAGAAGGGGAGTGAACCTCTTGAGAGTCTATTCGATTATTTTGCTGATTGGCGACTCTCTGACCCACCTGTCAGTACTAACAATCCAAAAATGGCTCAGCTAACTTCAGTGCGATGGACAGCCTTGTTAGATGCAGCTTATGATGCCGAAAAACCGTATCTACAAGCACTCCTAGATAGTGCAACCAAAGGGGAACAGGAGGCAGAGAAGGGGAGGAAGGAGACATTGTTGAAAAGGCAGGTGGCCATCCTAGAGACTTTTCCCTCACCGATTGAAGAGCAGTGTGGGGAACAGTTGCAGTCTATACTCACCGCCCTTGTTCAAGTCCAGAATCTTGAAGATCATACCACTCAAATCGCTAAAGTCTTCGCCAAGTTGCGAACACTTCAGGATGACTTGACTGATATGACCCGCAAGTACCATGAACTGACAAAGGAGGTGGCTGAGCTGCGAGAAGCCCAAGTGGCCAATCCTCTTCCTCTACCCCCCGGACCTGAAGCTGCAATTGAAACTACCTGTGCCTCTCTTACTGTATCTTCTTCCTTGAATGTGATGGCAACCCCCTCGGGATCTGCAACAGGTGCAGATTCCGCTGTTGTTGTGACAAGCAACGAGGCTGGAAATTCTGCAACTGCTGCAGCCCCAAGATTGGAACCAGCGGGTGCTGGTCCCAGCCGCGTCAGTCGCTATGTGGACCGAAAGGCGGTTCAAATACCATCTAAGTATGACGGCAAAGAAGACAGAGTCCTGGATCAGCTCCATGAGGGCATATTTCGAGGTTCTGGGACCCAACCTGAGACCCAGTCCGTGATCATGGGAATGAACGTCGAACCTGTTGTGCGGGGCTTCTTAGAGGTCCAAGCTACACGAGCTGGGATTCCTAAAATTGAACTAACCAGATGGCTTAAGGCCACCCCGGTTGCCTCCCTCGAGGAACTCCTCAGTTCGCACTACTTGGATCCACATGCTGCAGCAAGGGCAAGAATTCAGCTTGACAAAATCAAGCACAGCAAGTGGGCGGGCTCCATGAAAAGCTTGCAGACCTATCTTAGCAAGATGTTCGCTACACCCGGATTGGAACTGACTGCTCAATCTTACTTGGATGAGGTCAAAGGCGCGGTTCCCACCAACTTTACTAATCGCCTGGGCAGGGACTTCATTGGTTACACTGACTGGTTCACCTTGATGAAGGACATAGTCGGTCTGGAGGCCGTAGACCACAACAGGCAGCAAAAAGCCCATGGGCGGCAGGCAGTTCAAAGGAAGCAACCGTTTTGTTGTGCATGACCTGCTGGAGGTCGAAGACAAAACCGATGCAGATGACCCCCCTCTTGGTGACGACCAAGAACAGGACTCTGATACAACTTGTTCTTCAGCCCATGAGTCTGATGCGAACAAAGAAGAAGAAAAATTTACTGCCTTTAAAAATATTGCCAATGCACAGGGATCGAATCGGAGTGCAGGCAAGAACTATGTCCAACTTCCCAAGGGAGTCAAGATCCCACCTAAACCGGAGGATGCGACTACCAAACCTTGGGTCGACCTCCGGATCACTGAAAATGACTGGCGGGGTAGACTCAAGAAGGGGGTATGGCTGGATTGCCAAAAACCAAACCATAAGGTACAAGATTGTTATAGGCTACAGGGAAACTAGAACCGGGCGTAGAGTCAACTTCAGCAAACTCTACAGCAGGGGAGACTGAATCTGAGGCAGACCAACAGTCCTCCCTTGAAGCCCAATCACCTGCTGAACACAAGGCTGAGGTGAGTAACGTTTTGTATGTCGAGCCTTGGAAGGAGTCTGGGACGGTCGATTTTCACTACCACTTCGAGCATTGGGCTGAGATGAAACAGCAACGTGCCCAGGGGACGGTGAAGTTGATCTTCTTCAAACTTCTCATAAACCACCGCTATCTCCGTGTTTTGGTTGACTGTGGCGCTACGGCTAACTTTATGTCACCTCACGAGATACGCAAAGTGGGCTTGGGGATGAAGCAAGTGGCCTTGCAGAACCCTTGCCGGACCCAAGTTGGCAACAAAGAAGTTGTCTCTTCTACGCATGTAGTCAAAGGTGTGCGCACAACCTTTGACAAGGACAACACTGTCACACACGCGTTGAACTTCTACGTTCTTGACAAGTGCCCCTTCGACGCTGTCCTTGGCTTGGGTTGGTTGCAGTCCCAATGCGAATGGACGAGGTGGAAGGAGTCACTTTTCATGATCAAAGATGCTCGAGGGAACGAGCTTCCTATCCTCTTGGATGAGAAGCACGAGTCCCCAGTGACTTTTCTAAATGATGTGCAGTTCTTCAAGAAATGGCGCAAGCACAAGGAGGAAGAACAATTGTATGTTGCCTTTGTTCGTCCTACCCATGTGCCATTTACTTTTGCGGTTAATACCACTACTACTTCGACTAGTGACCCCACTTCTAGTACTTCTACTTCTAGCACCTCTATTTCTCTACCCTCTAATGGTCCAAATGATCCTACTTCATATTCGGTCGTCTCTATACGCGACTTGCAACCAGATCTAGGCGATCCCTTTGCTGATCCCCCACCCCCACCCGTCCCACCAGACATCCAAACCTCCTCGATCGGTTTCCGAAAGTTCTGGCCGAGCCACGTGGAGTCCCCACGCGATCAGTCCGACACACATCGAGTTGGTTGAAGGTGTTGTTCCTCTACAGGGCTGCGTATACCGAATGGGACCCGACGAGTTGGAGGAACTCCGGCGAGAGATTGATGAGATGATTGGCAAGGGGTGAATCAAGCCTAGCGAATCTGAGTTTGGTGCTCCTGTGTTGTTTGTCCCCAAGAAAGGAGGCAAACTCCGCATGTGTATTGACTATCGCGGTCTAAACCGCATCACAAGAAAGAATGCCTATCCATGGCCTCGTATAGATGACTTGCTTGATGTCGCAGGTGGGTGCAAGGTCTTCTCCAAGATCGATCTCAAGTCTGGCTACCACCCGATTGAAGTCGATCCTGCGGACCAGCACAAGACTATGTTCAAAACACGCGATGGGCTTTACGAGTTTACCGTAATGCCCTTCGGTCTCACGAACGCACCGGCCACCTTCCAAAGCCTCATGGACAAAGTCCTCCGCGGACAGATTGGCCGGTTCGTGGTGGTCTACCTCGATGACATTCTAATCTTCAGCAAGTTCATGGAGGAACACCTTAAGCACCTTGAGGAAGTACTGACCATCCTCAAGAAGACGCAACTCCATGTCAACTTAGAGAAATCTGAGTTTGGGAAGGATAGTGTCATCTATCTTGGGCACTGGTTGTCTGCTGCAGGCCTAAAGCCTGAAGCTACCAAGGTGGAGGTCATACGCAACTGGCCTCAACCCGTGAACATTCGCAAACTGTGTTATTTTCTTGGTCTCGCGTCATACTATCGGAAGTTTGTGCCCCGCTTCTCCATTGTTGCTCGTCCAACTAACAAGTAAGAATGTTCCCTACTCTTGGGACACCGTGTGCATGAACGCCTTTCAAGCCTTGAAGGACGCCTACCTGGTACTCCGCATTGAAGATCCCAAACTGACATTCGTAGTTACTATGAATGCAAGTCAGTATGGAATCGGCGCAGTGCTACAACAAGATGACGGCGATGGCTTGCAGCCACTCGAGTACTACTGCAAACACATGCCCAGCGTAAAGGTAGCCAATTCCACCTACATGCGCGAGCTCTATGCTTTGCGTATGGCGTTGGACCACTGGAAACACTATCTTTTGGGACGCCACTTCAAAGTCTTCTTAGATCATGAGACTCTGAAGTGGATTAAACAGCAAACTACCCTGTCCCCTACCTTGCTTCGTTGGTTCCATGAGATTGACATTTTCGATTTTGTGTTATAATCGAGTCGTGGACGCATTGTCTCGCCACCCTAAGTACATGATTTGCCTTGTCAAATCCTACGACCTCCAGAAGAAACTGAAGGAGGAGCTCGTAGAGCACACCGCCAAGGATCCGGAGTTGAGTTCCATCCTTGAGCTACGGGCCGACCCTAGCAGAAAACCTGATTTTCACGAGTATGGAGGACTACGGGAACCACGACCATTTGTGTGTGCCCAACCGTGAGCCTCTCCGCACACACTTTCTGGATTTGGCTCATGGCCGGAGCGGACACTTCGGTATGGCAAAAACGTACGCAAATTTGCTGAGACAGTTTGATTGGCCTAGCATGAAAGGGACTGCTGAAAAGTTTGTGGTTGAATGTCAAGTCTGTCAACGAACCAAGCCATGCAGACAAAAGTCGATGGGGCTACTCACACCCCTACCCATTCCCGATGGTCCCGGGGAGTCCGTCGCCATCGACTTCACTCACATGGGAAAGGTAAGTAAGAGCGGCTACTCACAAGTCATGGTGAGTGTTGACCGATTCTCTAAGTTCCTCAACCTGATCCATTTGCCGCCTCACACCCCAACAGAACTAGTGATTCGTGAGTTCCAACAGAAGTACATTCTGGGTGAGCGATAGGGATCCGCGCTTCATTAGTACTGAGTGGAAGGACTTCACGTCTCAATTGGGGATCAAGCTGTGTATGACATCTGGCCGACACCTCGAAGCCAACGGTTTGGCTGAGGAGATCAACAAGACTGTGTTTCAACTTCTTCGCGCTTTGATTATCCCGGATCAGGAAACATGGGATGAAGAGTTGTATTCCGTTAAGGGGTTATACAATAACTCCGTCCACTCCGCCACTGGCATGACACCCAACAGGCTGCATTACGGTTGGCAGATCCGGAATCCGCTCTCTTACCTATTCCCTGAGCAGCCAGCTGGTTTAACACCCGGCAAACCTCGCTTCAGAGCCAAGTATGATCGCTTGCTCAAAGTTGCCATTGCAGCTATGACCAAGCGACAACATGCCATTATCCATCATGCGAACAAGAAGCGTCGACCGTCGGATATTCAGGTAGGAAGCTATGTCTGGGTCAAGATGTCTGAATTCTTAGAAGAAGAGGGAGTCTCACGCAAGCTTCTCCCTCTCTATTATGGGCCCTGGGAAGTTTTGGATGTGATTGGTGAAGATTACTTAGGCCCTTCGTACATCGTTGATGTGCCAGCCCATCTGCGCACATACCCAGTGTTCCACTCATCCAAACTGTACCTCCACTGTGATGCTAAGACATTCGATTATTGCGAAGATATGATCCCTCGCGCAATCAAAGGCGGGCATGAGATAGACAGAATCAAACAACACGTAGGGAAGGGACGCAACAGACCGTACCAGGTTCACTTCATGTATCACCCAGTAGACGATCTGTACTGGATTTCCAAACAAGAAATGCTACGCAGTGCACCGCGTGTTGTCAAAGCATACGAGCGACAAATCGCCACTAACGCTGTACCTAAGATCTTTGCAAGGCTCACTGCAACAAAGTACTCTGGGAATCTTTTTGCCTTGGTCGCTTACGATGCGTTTGTCGAGGACTCAGAGTGAGTTACTCGCTCGAAGGGACCTCGCTCTTGAGGGGGGAGTAGTGTGATCACCCGTCCATACATGGACTGAAACACACAACTCATTTCTGAGTTTTGCCCATAGACTGAATGCCCTGCTGAGTTTCCCGCTTGCTACTAAGTCTGTGTGTGCATGCTTGCTGGACTGCATGTCTGTCTGAGTGCTGGATGGCTTGAGTGTGTGTGTGACCATGCCTGTCTGAGTGTTGGTTGGCTTGGGTGTGTGAGTGACCGTGCCTGTCTGAGTGCTGGTTGGCATGAGTATGTGTGTGGCCCGTCAGGGCACTTGCTCGTTCGTTGGGCCCTCAGGGCCGGTACTTACCTGTGGCAGTGACATTGAGTGGTTGCAGCGAGGGAAAACACTCAAGTAGCGGGTAGGCCGGTACCGCACCTGGAAGGGGTAGATGTGCAGGTACCGGAGGCCGAGCAGAAAAAGACACAAGTGGCATTTTTAGAGGCCCAGTAGTTGTAGGTTAGGTCTAGGCGGATATCAGTCCAACCAGTCTGGGTCTAGGGCCTGTACAGGCAATATCAGAGTCTGCAATGATGTTTCCCTCCGAAACGGAGGAGGTACCGGTTGCTTGGGAGGCCGGGCGGCATGGAAGTCACCGCCCAAGAGGCAAAGCCGGACGCTATATCTTCGGGCCGAGCGGAGACCTCTTTTTCGGTGTGCAAGTTTGGCGGCAAACTAGTGGAGCGTTGGCTGGAGCAGCGTTATGCTGGTGCAGCACTGCGGGGGAGGAAGGAGAAGGACACGAGGGAGGAAGAAGGAAGGAAGGGGGAGGAGCGCCAGGGGTACTTACCTGGCTATGGTGGCAGCCATCTTCATCACCTTGGTGGGCGCTGAAGCAAGGAGCCCCCAACTGGGGGGAGCCACACCAAGAAGCTTCAAGGCAGGGTTGGGCATAGGGTTGGGCATAGCGGCCTGAGCTAGAGCAGCCATAGCTGCTTTGGGTCGTCCTTTGGGCATCTGGGCAAAGCCTACTAGTCCACCATAGCCTCGGCCTATGAGAGTGAAGAGTGGGGAGGCGGCCATGGCTATGGTGGACCTCAAGTGATACCTGCAGTAGAAGAGGGACTCAGACATTGATTCTGGATCAGTCATTCAACATTGTATTATTATTTCTTGTATGAATAAGAGAAGGGGGAGATAAGGAGGAGGAGATTGTTTGGCGAAGACGAAGAGCCTTATCATCTGTTTTGCTGGTGTACATCATCTTCTTCTTCTTTCTTACTTCTTCTCTCTCCTCAAAAGTTTATTCATTTCTTTCTGCAATTGGATGGCATTGTACTTTTCGATGGATGTGTAACTCGAAATTGGCCAGGGTCATAACACAGAGGAAGATATGATTGTCACGTACTTGGCACCCACAGTTGAATTGAGAAATTGGCTGATCAATGATAGACGAACGACGGAGATCCAATTGGGAGGCCTTCGGGCCGAAGTACAACAGCTTCCATGGAAATTGCCATTGGAGATGCATGGAGAGAATTGCAAAGTGAAAACGGTGGCCATGGGTCAAAGTCTACAAGTCGTCGCCCCTGGCGGCGAAGTGGATGCATGGAGCAGTGGAATTCTTCTACGGCTCGATTGTTGAAAAACAAACCTTTGAACAAGAAGATCGCGATATGTGAGGTATGTGATTGATGGTCCACTAAAAACCCGGTGAAAAGCATAGTGGCGGTAGCAACTGGCCCCTATAGCTTCGAGGAGGTCAAGGTGGTCACGAGTGACACCCCCTTTTGCGAAGTCTCCTTTATGAACGGACATCTGGGCCTGCACGGTTGCTGCCTCACTCCAACGGAGACGCTACAAGAGGTCCAAGCTAGAGAGACTAGGAATGCGATGGACGCGGAACTGCAGTCGAACCCCGTCTTCGAGCGAAGGGCCGAGAGCAAGTTAGAAACCCAAATGGACGGACCGTTGTCCTAGCAGGCGCGAGACTCAGGAGAGAAGACGAAAGGAGGAGAAGGGGTGGGTGATGGGCAAATGGAGATGAACAAGGGGGATGACGACGAGGATGGAAAGGTTGTGATTTATGGGGGAGGAGGGGGGGAAGAAAGGGGTTGGGATGGGAGACAACAGCCGACAAAGAAGGAGAATGGGGGTAGAAAGTAAGGAAGGGGGGTGGGAGTACAAGTTGGATACAATGCAAGGGCAGAGTACGAAAACAAAGCAAGGGACAACGATGACTTTGGGAAGGAGTCTGGGAGCTCAAGGAAAGCCCGCGAAGGAGGGGATGAACCAAAATCACAGAAGGGGAGCTTAAAGAATCGAAATCATAGAGGGGATGAATCGAAATCACAAAAAAGGACCTTACCCGACAAGGGTAGGCATACGCAGCATGAAAGGTCATTGTCGAACGAAGGTCAGGGCGAGGGGGAGAGACAAAGCCCGAGGAAGGACAAACGGGGAGCTGTAGGCAGGGAGGGGGTAGGAAAACTGGTAGCACAAGGTGGCTCGCCCATGCGGGAGTCAAGCAGTGTGAAGGAGCTGGACAGGGACGTGAAGTCGGATCAATCTGGCATGCGCTGCGGTCGAGGTGGACCGAAGTGTGACAAACCGATAGTAATTGAACGAGACAAAGCAGGGCGACCGCCGGTGACGTATAGACGTAGGTCCAAGCAGGTGACGACGGGGCCGCCCAAGAGCTCCTCCTCGGCGGAGTGTGTCCCGGTCCCCACCTACTCTTCTACTTGGAAGGATTCACTATGAAATAAGCATGCCTGCCAACAAAAATTGAATTGACAAATGAGCCCGGGAGTTTCAAGGGAGAGGGACCGTTCCCCGATGGGGACTGTAGGGTATGAGCCGAGGTAGTGGCTAGGAGGGAAGGGTCGGAGGGATGCATCGCCAACGCCCTCGCCCTCCCCCATTCCAAAGGATGCAAGCTTCAGAATGTCATTGGCAGGGATGGGAACGACTACAAGTGGCCAGGAGGAGGATGAAACCTCGACCACTTCACAAACTGGGACTGAAGGTGCGGATGAGCGAGGGGTTAGGGAGGAACAAGAACGGGAGGATGATGATGAGCGAGAGCATGAGGGAGTGCATGAAGGGGAAGAGGAGGAAGGGGAGCAGGCAGGGGGATGACAAGCAGAGGGGCAGGGAGCGAGCTCGGAGAGTCAAGTGCCACAAGCTAGTGTTGACACAGTAGGAGAAGATCAAGGAGAGGGGGGGGAGGACCGACGACAGCAGGACCTGTTGAGGGAGTTGGCATGGGAAGAGAGGGCAGAGACTGGCCTGAAGACTATTTTTCAAGAGGGAGAATGCTATGTCTGCCCCATCACCCTACCCTCTTGAAGGACGTGCTGCCGTGTATGATAGACTGCACTCGGACCAGTTTTGTGTCGAGACGACAAATCCTGTCGAACGTGATACTGGCGCAACAAATTTTGGAAGAAGATCAATGCTCAGGCTGTGCCAAAGCTGTGCCAAAGCTCTCGTCTCTATTGACCTCGAAAAGGTGTATGACCGGGTCCAATTGGAGTTTCTCCTACAGTGGATGGCATGAATGGGGATAGGAGGAATCTTCCGTACCTGAGTGAGATTTCTGTTGAAGGGAGCCTCAACCGTGTCAGATCCGGCAAGTTGAGGGTAACCAGGTCCGTTAGGCAAGGCTGCCCGTTGTCCCCGACCCTCTATGTATTCTATATAGAATCCATGCATGACATTTTGAGGGCAGATGAACGGCTGCATGCCATGAAGACCGACCCATCAGCAGAACTACAAACTACGGCCTTCGCGGACAACTCATGGACAGTGATTGTGGCATACTGCGCATCCACACGGGCCTGCAGGGCCCGACCAGACGGAAAATAAGGGCCCTCCAGGCCCTGTGTCGTTTCAGCCTAAAACCTTGAAAACGAGGGCCATTTTTAGACCCTCGTAAAGTCTACCTGCCCTGAAACTCAGGCGCCAGACCAGGGTTTAGCAAAGACCATTTTTGGGCCTGTTTCAAGACAACCTTTGTTTGAACTTCAACGCCATGGTCTGGCACGTTTCGGCATTGGCAAGAGCAGCCTCCCGGACCGGCCAGCACTATAAAGAACTGGCCCGCCCTGCAGGCTGCAGGTAGTTCATAGGGACTTCCCAAGCAGTTCACAGGCACTACACGTGTAGCCCTGCAGGCTGCAGGTAGTTCATAGGGACTTCCGCAAGCTTGTCCCGCTCCGCTCACCCAGTCTCTCCTTTCGCTGACCGCTCTCACACACACTCCAAGCTGCGCCACGTGTAGCCCGTTGTCGGAAGGCACGGTGTCCCGACCCTCCTATGTACCAAGTCTTGGTATAGTACCAGCTTCCTACTCTGGTGCCTGGGTTGTCTCTCGGCGTGGACAGGCCCTGGTGATGTAGCCCTCAGCAAAAGGGGTGGGGTGCGCCATAGGACTTCCATTGGTCCACGCAGACTCGGCGCCTTGTTGTACAGCAGAGCACAACCGGCCTGTGGCCGTGGTAGCCGCCGGGTTCGCCCTGGGACGTGGAGGTGAGAGGGATGGCTCAATCTTTTCAATTGCGCGCCAATCGCCCCTCTACTGAGTTATGGGTAGGATACATGAGACAGAAAAGTCGTTGTCGGGAAAAGGAAAGAGGAAAAGAAAATAAAACGCCAAAAATTTAAACCCGCTTCAGTATGGGGAAAATCCTGTGGCCTCGGGTCACTGCGATGCTATGTTTTCTTTTCCAAAATTTTGAATTGCCGATTCTCACCTGGTTGATCTGTCACATCATAGGGAAGGTCGCCGATTCAGGTCTCGGACCGCAACTGTCATCTCATGGCCTGGGTCTTATCGACCCCTTGTAAAATTGCCTACCGGGACTGTTTGTTTGAATCGTGCGGGCCTCGGTGGCCAGATTAAGAGGCAGATACAGTGAGAACTAAAAGGTGCGGGCCTCGGTGGCCAGATTAAGAGGCAGATACAGTGAGAACTAAAAGGAAAGGAAAATGGGAAAAGAAAGAAAATGAACCCCAGATCCGTGTGTGAGCGCGGGGCGTGGTTCAGGCAAGGCTGGTGCACGGAGAGGTTTTGTGACGCCACCCTTTCCTTGCTTTTCTTTTTCCTGTGGTTATTATTGTTATTTTTTTATTTTATTTTTATTTTTTTATTTTTTTTATTATTTAGTTTTCTAAGTCCGATTTTCTACCTGTTGGCTTGTCCTTTCGCGGGAAGCCAACGGTTCGGATTTTGAACCATCTTTTTGTGGCCTAAGTAGGCCGATCCCACGTATACAGTCAGCGGGTGCGCTTCGAACTGACATTGGGCGGCAGGACCATGAAAGGAGGGTAACCCGCGGCCGCATTGGTAGGAGGCTTATCACCCTCTTCGTGGAAGGTCATAAGCCCCCTCCTTGCCATCGGACACGGGTACCCGTCAGGCATAGGACGACGCTTGTCAGTATTTCATTATAGGATACCGGATTGGGTCGCCGTCTCGTCGTGAGGATTAGTGACTCTGCAGCCGCATAGTAGTTTTGGACCGTACTTCGACCGTTGAGTTTCTGTTTTTGAATTATTTAGTTTTGCTTTGCTTTTCTTTTTCAAAATATTAAAACTACTAATATGAAGGAGAATTCAGAAAGGGCTAGAGTTGGTCTCTTCCTTCAGTACGTAGAGTTACGGCCTATAAAAAAAAGAAAAGGGGGAGGAGAGTTTAGCTGTACGCACACTAGTTGCAGAGTACTTTTTGTCGCAGGGTGTTTCCTCTGCACTAGCGCTGCGGGCCTGAGACAAGAGAGAGGGCGGATCTTCGGGGCCTGTAAGGGGCTATCTCACTGCGAGCGCCCGGAGATCAGGTACTCGGCTATCCTGAGAGGCAATGGCGCTACACGGCTATAGGCCGGGGTGTTGGCGGCATACAGTGCGCTGGGTTCCAGTGTCGGGGGAAGGCCCTCAGATTATGACGGTCCAGGACTATGATGGGGGAGAGGTAGTCCGGCTGAAAGTCTGCATTGAAGGGGGGGAGAGAGGAGGAGATGCGAGCTGACCAGAGGCTGCAGGCTGCCATTTCCGAAGCGCGCGACAGGGCAGAACGGAGGTGCGGGCGAGATGGGGTGACCGTGGGCTTGAGGGTGACGGTCATCTATCACGAGACCGAGTCATCAACTGGGACCGAGACAAGGGAGGAGCAACATAACGAGAGAGACTCAGGTGGGGAAAGCGAGATGAGCGAGGCGGGCCGAGAAACGGATCTCAGGTCCTGGAACAGGCCCGAAGAGATCCAGAAACACCACCGAGCCGCGGAGCCAGTGGAGAAGGGACCCGAGGCTAGCTCACGACAGCTGACTCCCAGGGGCCGCGGGACTGGAGGCCGCGGGACCGGAGGAAAGCAGGGAAACGATAAGAAACGGGTGTGAGGCGAGAGAGAGGCACGACACGCACGACAGGGTGGTGAGGACGAAGGAGTGAAGGGCGGTTTACGCGGAGAGAGAGAGAGAGTGGTCAACGTGTGCTGATGAGACGCAGGGAAGAACGCGCGTGCCTGAGAGCATGTTGTCGACGTCATGCGCCGTCACCTCATTGGGACCCGCCCAGTTATCGTGCAGGGCATCGTTTTCTCTTGAGAGACCCTGCTGGCGAGGGTCGTTCTGAGTTGGAAGCTGCTAGGCATGAAGCGGAAGGTTAACGCGTGATAAGTCAGTTAACAGAGAAGGAGGGCCAATGGAAGAGGTAGAGGTGGGAACTGAGCAAAGTGCTGAGATGGTAAAGTCAGCAAAACTGCAGCGTATGCGACAAGCCAGAGAGGTGATTGTAACTGGCGGTGTGTACGACGTCTGCCTTGACTTCAACTTTTGTCTTTGCGCGTGCTTAGAGTGCCTTGTGACCAATAAGCCGCGGCGAACCTCCGTGACATGCTAGTCAACTGTTTGTCTTCACGCTCACTCGGAGTACTTCGAGACTAATAAGCCACGATTAGCCCCCGAGATACCTTGAGTATTCGCCAGAAGTGACTAGTCTCTGTTTTATCTCGCACGCCTCTTCTGAGTAATCAGTACTAAAGCGCTTTTGGCTCGCTCATCGGGCAGCTACGTTGCAAGCATGCAAAAGAAGCAGGTATAAATAAGTTCCTTTTAGTGCGAGGGACGCTGCTAGTTTTTCATGAACTCCGTCTAATGGACCCCTGACTGCTCAATCTCAGCCAGAAGGTCCTTTGACATGCTTCTGCTGGTGGTTGGCAGATGAGATGGAAGAGTGAGAGGAAGGGTGGAGGGAGTTGAGAGTTCGGCTTGGGCGTTTTTTTTTGTTGGCGTCATCACTAGTGGTCGAAGTATGCGTGAACAGTTCGGTCAAAGACTAGCCGTTGTGAGAGTCTTATTCCCTTGAAAGTGTTTCTCACTTACTGGCTCGTGTGCCTGCACTAGTGATTACCTGTCTTGCTACCCCGAGTGACTTCCGACCTACAACAGATACTGCTATCAAGGCCATTGACACTCTTCCTCATGAGAGTCCTAACCAAACCCTCAGAAATATCGGGCGACATTGCAAGATAATTTCTTCCGTTCTGTTATGATTTGGGATGATCGATCATTATTAACCGATCATCCTACAACTAGACGAAGGATAGGCCAGCGGGAGATTGCATGAGTGGGTGGATTGGGGAAAACTCCTGTCTCATAATGACGATCTGAAAAGCGCAAGCCGTGGAAGGAACACGACATATAGACCACAAATTAAGGGAATTAGCGAGGATGAAGTGACTGGATAATCTTGATGTTGGCGCATGCCCATTGAGTGTTCTTTCCTCTTTCTTTCCTTGTGTTGGGTGGTATATTTGAACACTTGGTAAGACAAAAGGGGGACTCGCAGTCTTTGTATTCGTAGCTTAGGCCTTGCAGGGATGAAGGTTGAGAATACAATCAGGGTTCAGACTCTTCCTTTCATTCTTTCCTTTTTATTTCTTTTTTACATTTCTTCATCCGTGTGACACTGCACGATGTTGATCGTGTCATGTGATTACACCAAGAGACCACATTGCGCTATTGCATCATGCAACAATATTTGTGAGAGTGCACTGTATGACTGCACCATGTGACCGCGCCGTTCGGTTGGACAGTGTGAATACACTATGAGACTGCACAGCGTAGCCGCATGGGCGTGGGGGAGCGCAGGGCGTAGGCTTGTAAGTGCTCACTTAATTGAATGATCGCTAACAGTGGTATGAGTTCGTCTATGTCCTTAGATAAACTAAGTGTGTGTTCGCATAAGTCTGCGAATATCTGCGTGCGCATGTGGGGGGGAATGTCCGATTGGATGAGCTCGTGAACTTGAAGGCTACAGGCAGGATTCTTGATCGAATAATACAGTTTCACTTCCGTGCTCGCTGAATAGTCTTATCTTGCCAGTGGAAATGTGAGGAAAATTCTCTGATAATGTTTTCTATGATACTAATCTTCTCTGAGTAAATGAAAAGAAGAAAGTCAGTGTTGAGAAAGATCACATATATCCTCGCCAAACTTTTACTTGATGGTGATTGACTAGCTTCTGTTCTACCGTAACTAAACAAGGGGGAGGGAGATTGCCGCAAAGAAAAGGGGTCGAGAAGCATTGCTCCTCCTGCGCGAGCTTGCCTAGAAACGACGAACCAGTAGGTCCCTTCTCTTGGCATATTCGCCCAGTCCGATTTATAATACATAACCTGGGGACCGGGCACGAGTTCACTTATAGCGCTAGATGGCTTGACTGAAACTGCCTGGTAGCTCGAGTCTTGAGTCACGAGATCAGAGCTACTCGGTTGATGTAATAATCGGGTTGTCTTCAAGGATATTCAGTTTGGAGTGAGTAGTACTTAGCGCCAGTGTTACGGAGCCACTAACCGTGTGGACCCGTACTTGGTGTTTTATTCAGGGATTGGTAGACTGATTCCTGCAAACTGAGCTTGGCAAACTAGGTCCTGCAGACCAAGGCTCGATTTTGACGAATTTGATCATGTAAATTCGGCCTGGCCTATGGCGAGCCAAATTAGAGTGAACTCAGACGTTATTTGGACTTGACAGGCCAGGTCATTCAAGCCAAAATTGGGCTAACCCGAAACAAACGCCGCCAGATCGGCGTAGATACCAACATAACAGATCAGGAGAACGGATCAAATTCCGTGAGCGTGCCTTACTGTTGCAGACTGTGTAAACGAAGGGGAGTGTCATCGTTCCCTCCAAATCGGTTCAGATCCGTCTGGTCGGGCTGGAAAAGAGGGTCAGACTGATCAGGTTACTGAGAACTCCTGAATGGTATTGTGTTGAAATGCCATGAGGACCGGACCGACTGTCAGTCACTGCTCTCGGCCGTATGCGTCAAGCGCTCTAATCTCAGAGAACATTTTGCTAACCACCAACTGTTTGACAAGACGAGAGTGAGCCCCTCTTCCTTGTATCAGAGGACTAATGCAATGGAGTCTAGCAGAAAGGTTGAAGGTCATACAGTGAGAGTTACTTATTCGTTACATCAAGACAGAACAAAAGGATGGGAAGAGAGTGCGATTAGAGTCAGACAATCCCAAGCTGAGATGATGAGAAAACATGCGTTGGACTTAGAGAGAGGACAAAGCATCATTGAGTACACCATCTATTTCTGTGAATCTGATGGGAAGCCACACAGTACCTGCTCTTGGTTAGAAACAGTCGAGCAAGCAAGGAAAAGGGGGTGAGCAATAGAAAGGAAAATATTCAGGCCGATACCCTGTGCAGCGCCCAACATTCAGAACAACACCCCTAATAATACTCTGAACGGTGCTTTAAGTAGTATCTAGAGCAGCACACGACAACAACCCAGCCATTTCTTAATCTGTGTTTAATCAGTAAAGCGATCAATTCGAGTGGCAGCACAAGCAACAGTCAACCCAATCAATAGTATCCAGCGCAGTCAGATAGTATTCAAAATTTGAACTGAGTATTCTTGGCAGTATTCAGAATTTGAACTGAGCATTCTTTGGCAGTGTTCAGGATTCGAACAGAGCATTCTCGACAGTATTCGGTACTTGAAACGGAGCATTTTTGGCGATACTCAGAACTCAGAATAACACTTTGAGTAGTAATCGGAGCCCGGAAGCAGTGTTCTATCATCATTCAGTTGCTGCCCTGTTATCGCTCAATGACTACTTTACTACGTATCAGTCGTAACTCAGTTGGCATTTAATCAGCGAAATGGTCAATCAAGATAGCATTTATTAGTGATTCAACCGCTATTTAACAGTTCAATCAACAAGACAGTTAGCTCGGAGGACAGCAATCTGAAAACAGTAGCCTGAGAACAGCACTTCAGGGCGGCAATCCCAGAAATGCAGACAAACAACAATCGGAGAACAGCAACCAGGAAAAGCGACAAGAAACAACAATCCGAAACAATTGTTCTAACCAGCAATCCACTCAATAGCCTTTTCGTACTCGGATCATCCAAGAGTCACCTGTCACAGGTTGGGTGAACTTGTAGTGAGAGACCAGTAAGGATATGGAGAGCAGCAACACAGTTAGAGTCTCCTGCTCGCTGCATCAGAGCACCGCGGAGACCTGGAGGAAGAGTGCAGCTGAGGAGTATAATCGGCAAACTATTATGATGACGGAACACGCACTGGCTCTCGTGAGTGATCATACAAAAATTGAATACACATACTACCTGCATGATAAGAGCGACAGGCTATGTGCTACCATAACTTCAGTATGCACCGTTGAGGAAGCAAGGGGGATTGTTAGAGACCACCAGTGAGCGTTCTGTCTCTGAACAAGGACAACTCACCTACCTGGTCAGCCATCAATCAGCAATCAGCAATCAGCAATCATCAATCAGCAATCATCAATCAGCAGTAAGTTACTAGTGACTGGTTTCTAGCAATCTGTTTTCAGCAATCAGTTTCCTGCAATCGGTTTGGTAACCTGTTCTCCGGGATCGTCGGATCAGCTTGTGTTGGCAAGAGTACTCATGAGCGCAGTTCAGTCTACTCCGGTCAGCGAGTCAGTGCTGGCCAACCTCAATCAGATCTCATGCAAAGAGGCTTTTCATTATCAGTATGTTAGTGCCATTGGTTTCAGACAGGGAGATCTGTCGATCTTCGTTGTCCAGACCAGTTTTGCTGACAGCACCATCCACAATCTGAGGCCCTACCTGAAGAAGGGCAAGGAGACTCGTGAGCTTTTTGATCCAGTCTGGATCTCAGCCACTGAATATCTTGAGCAGAGAGAGAGGGAGCTCGATGAGAGTGGCACTACGTTGATTCGCAGGTTTAGGCCGATGCTTTACACTGATTATCCTAGGCCTCCAGTCCCTTCTCTTCTCACTGATGGCACGAGTTGGCTGGATGTGATCGGTTTGGCAAAGAGGTACATCTCTCCGGTGGTGGTTGACATTGAGGCATTGACTGAGCCCACCGAGTTTCCCTACCTCAGACGAGGGGTCTTTTCAGTGGACGGGTTGCCTACATTGTGGGAGGAATTTTGCTCTATGGTTAATTACCGTGTCATGTGCCTCGGATGGTCTTGCTCGGAGCTTGCTGGCTACAGGTGGCTTTTTGTCACGAAGCCTCAACCTCAGACTGTACGAGGGCGTGGGTCTCGGCACCGGAGGAGATCAGTGAAAAGAGAGATTGAGAGAGACTAACCAGAGGGATGAGTGAGGACTCTTGAGAGGTGCTGACGATACCCGTTTACATGTACTTTCTGAGATTATTACGAGTTTTCATTCTTCCCTCATTCAATTGCCTTTGTCTCTGCTTGAGTCAGTCAGTCTTATTTTTCTGCATCATTCTTGCTTGATGATTGCCCTCGTGAATATTTTGTCACAGTTCTCAAAATCAGATTGATATAATTAATGCATAGAATTTTATAATTTTGCGATTATTATTTGCATAATTCTCTGCTGTTCCGAATCAAAATAAAAGATTCCTAAGACCGGGGACCGGCGAAGACCGCAATTGAAGGGTCTCGCTCGAAGCCGGACGCACACAACAGGAAGGGATCTGCACTATTTAATTTATTTTATTTATTGCAATCACATACAAAATCCTGCGTGACTGCCTGTTGGCTTTCCGGTCGCCCGAACTGGCCCGACTGGAAAAAGTGCGACACCGTGTACGCGCGCGTCCCCCCGTAACTCAATCCCGCATTTTCCTAGTGTCGCCCCCTCGATTGTCCAGCCTCAGCTGACTTCACTCCGTGAAGGGCCGAACTGGCCTCAGGTCCCTCCTCCACTGGTCCAGCCAGCAGATGGTTTCGGCGGATCTGGTCCGGCCCATGCCAAGACTGGACGTCCGCTTCGCGACCGCTCATTTCCGATTCCCCTCCAGAGTCTCTCTTGTTGTGTTGTACCTCCCTTGTCGTGGTCCCAGTTGATGATTCGATCTCGTGGTAGGTGACCTCCACCCTAATGCCCGCAGTTACCCCGTCTCGTCCGCATCTCCGCTCCGCCCTGTCCCGCGCTTCGGTAATGGCAGCCTGCAGCCTCTGGTCACTTCGTATCTCTTCCTCTTTCCCCCCTTCTATGTTGATCTTTAGTCTCGCCACTTCTCCCCCGTCATAATTTAGGACCGTAGTGATCCGAGGGCCTTCGTCCGACATTGGGGTCCAACGCACTGTGTGCCGCCAGCAGTCAGGTCTATAGCCGTGTAGTGCCATCGCCACTCTCAGAATAGCTAAGGCCCACACACATACAAATAGCTCGCCCCAAGGTACTACTCCGTTTTGCCCTCCTCCCTCAAACCACTAGCGTTAGCAGAACATGGCAGTCGGAGCACCTCCACCGGCCAGTGGTCCACGACCCTTTCTCAACCTTTATGGGATCACTATGCACCGGGATCCCTGCGCTCAAGACGAGGTACACAATCCGCCTCCCAAACTCTGCTTGCCAGTGATAATTTTTTCTTGAGAAAAGGAATAACTGGAATAAATAAATAAACAAAGAAAACCGGGACACCGCAATCTCAACGGTCACAGTGTGGGCAGACCCTCTGCTACCGATCCCCAGTCCTCTCGTCTTGTCATGACATGACCGCGAGCCCAGCGTGGTGGTCCCATAATGGGATAGTGTCGGCCAACCCTTCCCTTTCAAAATACGCAATCCCGACTCCCCCTGGTGGGTACCCGTGTCCGATGGTAAGGAGAGGGCTTATGACCTTCCAAGGGGGGTGATAGGCCTCCTACCGATGCGGCCCTCTTTTGGGGTCTCCCTGGATGGCACTCAGCAAACCAGATCAGCCGTCGACGATACGTGAAGGGTCAGGCCGGCCTAGGCCCCCGACCACAACTGGACTTCAAAATTCGAACCGTTGGCCTTCCCGCGAAATGACAGGCGGGAAGGAAATATTAATATTAAAAATCGAGAAGGTAAAGAGACTATGACATCATGATTACCCCGAACTAACACGTGAGCTTAGACCATCACACGAATCTGACACAAAGTTTTCTTTTCTCTCGTTCCTCTTTCTTTACGCAACGATTTCTGCCCCGTGCACTCAACCCATAACCCGGCTAAATGAACACTCGGCGCGCGGTAGAAAGACAAAGCCTGTCCTTCTACCTTCGCGTCCCTGCGCGAACCCAGCGGCAACCACGGCCACAGGTCGGTAGTGCTCTGCTGTATAGCAGGGCGCCGAACCTGCGTGGACCAATGGAAAGTCCAGTGGCGCACCCATTTTGCCGAGGGCAGGCGCAGACTGGACCGGTCCCTTGCAGGTCACGGCTCGACCTGTTTACGGAGCACGGGGTTCGGGAATCGCCCGACAAGCTGCAGACACCAGGGCTGAGCTGGTACTCGGGTAATAATTTGGCGCATAGAGGAGGGGCGGGACACCGTGCCCTCCGACACCGCGCCTTAAGTCTGCGCGCCCACACTCTCTCTACTCTGGTCAACCATTCAGTCAACGTAAACCTCAGACGCCGTTGCGCCTCGCGCGGTAAACTTATACTTCTAAACCAAACTTATTTTCTGTTGCTGGCGAAAACCAAGGCCAATACCCTTGTAAGGGTATTCGTACCGACAGCGCGCATCGACGACCTTCTCGAGTGGCTGGGCGGCGATAAGTTCTTCTCCAAGTTTGACCTCAAATCGGGATATCACCAACTTGAGATCCGCCAGGCCCAATAGTCCCAGCTTCACATACGGTAGGCCCAATAGGCCAGTGAAGTGTCGTAGGTCCGATAGGCCAGTGAAGCGTCGTGGGTCCGAGTTAGGAAACATCCAGAAAAGTCAGGCCGGGATAGAGTAATTTCGGTACCCAACAGAAAACTCCAGAGGGCTGAGTGGTTGCATAACCCGTCCGGTACCCGACAGAAAAGTCCGGAATGTCGAAGTCTAGTCCCCAAACCCACAAAAAATGCAGCAAGTCCCAAGAAAGTCGTCGAAGTTTCCCGACCGACGAAATGATTGATTGCAACAGCAGGCCATGGCTGACCGGTAAGGCAGGCCAAGCAAAGTCCAATTCCTATATTTAGGTACTACAATGCAGCAAGGGGGACAATTGTTCATTCGTGAAGTTGTGGAAGCGCTGCTGTTGCTTGTGTGACCAAGCCACTTGAGCAAGACCACGCTCGAAGAAGAAGAGAGCGCCGAAAACAACCATAGCTAGGGTAGTGGTAGAGAAGTAGGCCGCCAAGATCTGAGTTTGATCTGAGCAGGTGTATTCAGGGAGTGATCCAAACCAGAGAAGAGAGAGAGAGAGAGAGGCTGAGAGATACAAGACAGGCGCGCGCGCGCGCGAGAGAGAGAGAGAGAGAGAGAGAGAGAGAGAGAGAGAGAGAGAGAGGTCATCCGTTACCTACCTGATACCAGTCTGGCATAGGGTGAGCAGCAGGGACCGCAGGAGACATGTACACTTTCTTTCCCATACCTTCTTTAAGCTAACAACGGTCCTCGTGTGAGCGGTCCTCGCATGACGCTCCCACGGGAGACTGCGCCTGCCAGTGTTGGGAAAAGTCGTGGACCCGGAGCGGCCTCAGCGAAAACGGAAAAGCAGGGGTGGAGGAAGCTCGGGCATGGTCGGGACCATCAAGCGTAGTGTCAACAAACTCTTTGTGCTTTTTTTCTTTTTTTTTTCTTGGGTGGCCGTGTGTTGTTTGGCAAATTTGTTGTTTTTGCTTTTTGGGGGGGGCCTGGCGGCGTGCGTTTCCGCTGGGAATAGCGTCGACCATTTACGTACAGACAACCTGCTACTCGCTGCATGGAGGAAAGACAAAAACATATGGGCGTGTATCTCCTCATGTTCGAGCGGAAAATGCATACCATTTCGCGTGGGAGCGAGGGCAGGAGGGGCGGGATGACCAGCGGGAGGAGGGGAAGGAGGAACGGGAGGACGAACAGGGGGAGAACAAGATGGTGGTGAGAGAGAGAGAGAGAGATAGAGAGAGAGAGAGAGAGAGAGAGAGAGAGAGAGAGAGAGAGAGAGAGAGGATTAAAAAAATACGGGCATGCATCTCCCCATGTTCGAGCAGAAAATTCTTACCATTTTGCGTGGGAGTGGGGGCAGGAGGGGCGGGGGG
>BFEA01000384.1:91531-102861 GCA_003427395.1 Chara braunii | reverse complement strand
GCTCCCTCCGCCTGGCGGGCTAGGACGGACCCACTGGTGCCCCCCAGTGGCTCCCTCCGCCTGGCGGGCTAGGACGGACCCACTGGTGCCCCCCATAGGAAGGGGTTTTGGGAGAAGGGCTACCATGGGACACTGCCACCTGGTTTTGATGGTTTTGATGGTTCATGCTAAAAAAAGAGATGATGATTCAAGGGACGCTCAACTCGGTTTCCAGCAGGTGTCGCTACCCACCAATAGATGTAGCAGCCCAAAAAAACAGAAAAAAAAAGGCGGCCTTTTCTTAGGGGGGGAAATATAAAAAATCCAATGAATTATCATATTAAACAGTCTCAGAGTTCCAGTCACCAAGCGCTCAACAGCGCAGAGTTCAACAGCCCATATCAAGCACCCTTATCCAAGGTATGCGACTCTCTCTCTCTCTCTCTCTTCTTCTCTCTCTCTCTCTCTCTCTCTCTCTCTCTCTCTCTCTCTCTCTCTCTTTTCCTCATACATGTGTCCCCTCTCTCTCCCTCTACATGAAGATCTTGACTCTAGATACGACAACATCAAGAAGACATTAAAAGACCTCAGCAGGAGGACGGCAACGATGCGACAACAGTTACTGTACTCGGAGGGTCGATAACGACAGGGCAACCGCTGAGAAATAAGAAAGGAGGAAGATATTCGGGGATGCTACTCAGGCGAGGGACGGAAGAGAAGGCAGACGGAAAAGATAGAGGCGAAACCGAAGGTGAGCTAAGAGCAGTGGGAAAGCAGGTATGGTGTGGGGTGGGAGAGCAGGTGTGGCATAGACTGAGTGAACGTGTCAGGACAACGTTGAAAATTCAGGTAAGAGGAGGGGAAACGCGGAGGAGGTGGATTTTCGGGGAAAGGTAACGGATTGAGGAGGCGAGGGATGGGAGGAGATAGTACACCGGAAAAGATAGAGTGAGGAGAAGGCGAGGAGATAAAAGAGGTGGGAGAGCAGAGTGGCGTGGGGTAGAGGAAAGGGGGAGGCTACGACAGCCCGGGACGGCGCACTTCGGAACGGGTTACGTGCCAGGACAACGTCCAAATTCAGGTAAGAGGAGAGGGATTGGGGAGGGTAACAGGTGGAAAAGGCAGAAAGAAATTCAGATTTAGGGTAAGGTGAAAGAATAGGAGGTAAGAAGGTGGGTTTTGTTGGGATTACGGAAAGCGGTGTAACGAAGGAACGACAATCAGCAGTAAGATACAGAGGCAAACACAGGGGCAGAGGGCGGAGAAACTAGACAAAAACTGATTGAAGGAGATTGGGGGACGAGCGTGCGAGGGGAAGGGGGAAGTGAGGAAAGTTTCCCACGATCGAAAACAGGGTGTTGGAGGTGCCCTCCACAGAAGAGGTGACGAGAGGTGGAGGTCCAGTTCCCCAGCTCCCTGGCAGATCCCAACCAGCCCCCGGAATTGCTAAGCCTTAGACTTAAGTCACAATTTTAAGGAACGAATAATGGGATTACTGCTAGACCCGGGCGTTTAAAGGGGAATAAAATCCTAAAAATATGTGAACCAAAAAACGAAAAACGACGCACCAGAAAACAACAAAAAAAACAACGAAACGTGCGCTACATCATCATGAGGACGACTAATAGGCTGTAGCGTGCACATAAACGATTGGATTCAATGTTGTTCTGCAGCGGAGCCATAAAACAACTGGCACCAGCATAAACGCTGGTCACATGAGAACAATGGCCCAAAGACATCTGTCCCCCAACCCCCCCCCCAGGGAGAGAAAGGTCCGAGTACGGAAATGCGGCAGATAAAGGACACAGGGGTACTGACGGAGGAGGAGAAGGAGATGGAGTCACGGGGGAAAACACCCCACAAGGGGAAGCCCACCCCCCCCCGTCCAGGGATCGAGTAATGATCAGCCGCAACTCACTTGGGCGGACAAATTCCGAAACCCACACCAGGGCCAAACCCTGACCATTCAATGGGGCCAGGGCAGCCCGCGGACGGGAAACCTCGACATTCCTCTGGACGGGTTGCCACCAGCACGGGCCTTTTTCATAACGGATTTTCTGCTTCCATCAGAAACACAAGTGGTAATGCATGGAGGAAAGCAGGTCATGGTGAAGGCATACCCCAAAACTGGCATAGCCTGTCGGGATGAGATCTACACAAAACACGCCAACAATTGGGTGTTCCATGATGACACTGCCTTCAAATCGATCAACGGTGAAGTCAAGTGGATCGGCCATCGTGTGAGGATTGAGCTCTCAAAGGGGCCTTGTCGTGATGTACATGTTCTGGGCTAAGGCCCCCAGCAAGCCTCGTGCCCGCCCTAAGTGAAGGCGAGCCAGCAAATCAACGAGAGCCCCTTTGTTCAAACATTTCACGAAGTGGGGTCCATACAGTTGCCGCACGCCAGTTGGTTGGAGTGCACCGAGTACCGGATCTCTGCAAATGCAGAAAGGCCAGGGCCCCAGAATTGGTTAGGCCCTGGGGAAATAAACGTGAGGCCGACATTGCATGTTGGATATAGAGGCCGAAAATGCCAATGGGAAATCGGTCCACGCACTGAATCTGGACGCAGGCCTTGATGAAAGAGGCACAACTGTATTTCGTGGGCCCCAACCACATTGGGCCGGGGTACAGGTACTGGGGCCCAGGCGCAGGCTCAAGGGAGGCCGCCCGCACGCAACACTGGCATCTAGGCAGAGAGGGCGAGTGGGCAGGGATCTTGGCCATTGCGAGCAATGTCGGCACGCTGAAGCACTGCGAGGTGCTGTGCTGCGCTAGGCTGAGGTGAGGCAAGTTGGCGCTAAGCGGTAGGGCGCAGGGCGCTGGCGGCCATAGCCGGGATGCCTGTGGGCACAGAGGGAGGTGAGGGCGAAGGTGGTTCTTCGGAAGGTGAAGGGTGCTGTGTGGGATAACAAGGGAGAGTGAGGGTGAAGAGAGAGACGTACCTGGTGGAGAGGAGGTCGGCATTGGTGTGGACGTCATCACTCGCTGGTCCTCAAGTTGTCTGGTTGCTTCCATGCTGTAGTTGTAGTGATAGGCTGTAGAGTAGATAGGGCGCCTGGCGCCATTCAAAAGAGAGAGGTACACGGGGTTATGCTGTTGGTGTTGCCCGATTGGGCTTGGACATTGACTCACGATTCTTCTGTAACGTTCTCAAATGGATGGTTACTCGGTTCCATTGTGCTATCTGCTCTTGCTTTGACTACTTGGACTTCAGTGTGATTTTGCAATTTGGATTTTTGTGCTTCGTCTACATTCATGTTCCTTGCATTTTGGTATCGGAGCTGGTTCGATTCGCCACTTACCTTGGTGTGCTGGCGTTATACAGAGTTGGTGCATTGACGATGCTTCTTCGCAGTTGGTTATTGTGACGTCAAGCCAATATTAGGCGCACGACCTGGGTAGAGAGGTGTGCGCCGGAAGGCTGTACGGCTTGGGATGCCGAGGTGACGACGGAATGTATGTTGCGACGTTAAATATTTCCTGAGCGACCTTGGGGGCAGTCCTTAAATAGGCCTCTTGATCAGCCAGATCTGTCGGACGTACGGCTCGTTGCACGCGAGGATAAAGAATGGGCAAGCCTGGTCATAAGCATGCACCTAGGGCACAGAGGTGGGCCGACATTGCACACCTATGACACTGCTGCTCAATGATGCTCATGGGTATGTTGGGGTAAGACCCAACATTAGAAGAGTTCTTAGATATGGTAGAAGCTCGTTGGCACAATCTGCAGCAGGCACAAATTGCCACTGACGCGATGCTAAGACTAGACCAAAGGAAGTACAAGTCAGTCAGAAAGCTAACGTTTACTGTAGAGAGCCTCATCGTCGTTCCCGGTATACGCTACGATGACCAGGTTTTATTGACCATGTTTCTGAGATGTCTGCCCGAGAATCTCATAAATTTGCTGGCCAGCGACGCTAGCCTCGAGTATCATTCGTTTGAGACCTTCTCTAGAAAGGCCTTAGATTTAGAGGCAGGCCGCCGGTTTTTGTCGTTTGAAGAGCGGAAGCTCTAGGAAGTGCTCAACCTACTCCAGTAGACGGGAGGAAGAAGAAGAGTCCACAGGAGTCGAAGAAGAAGGGGAGTCGATTGATGATGGTTGAGTCTGATGGGACCCAAACCGAGATCGATGAACTTTCGGACCTGATGGACAGTCCAGAGTACGACGGCGAGGAAACCGCTGAGGGTAGCACCCTCGCCGCAGTAGTGAAGACTAAGGCAGGTGGCCGAGGAAAGCGCCATCAAAAGAGTCAAGGGCAGGCCGCCTCCAATCAAGCCAAAGTTGCTGATTGGGTCAAGGCAGGTCTTGATCAGGAAGTGTGGCGGGACCGCCGAGTGCGTGGTGCTTGCATCAACTGTGGTGAATACGGACACACCCAGTACAAGTGCAAGAACGAAAAGGTAACGCAGAAGATACCCCCTAAGGGAGGGGTACCTTCTTCCCAGGCTTCCAGCTCAGGAAACATGTGAGGCCGGTGGAAGTCTTAGCTGCTTCTACTCATGGTGAAGTGGGTCAGATACCCTCCCCACTTCATGAGAAGGCCATAGCTAACGACTCTTTAGTCACCCAACAGACTCGTCTAGACCAAACTATGCTCGGTACGTTGGATGTGTCTGAAGCCTTAGAAGATTTAGATAGTGAGTGGTCAAGCAAGGACCCTTGCGAATCTTGGGTGGCACTAAGTAGAGGTCCTAGAGGGGAACATTTCGTTGTGGAAGTTGCTGTAGGAGGCCGCGAACGTGGTGCCTTCGTAGACATCAGCTCCATGCGAAATGACATAAGTCGCGACTGTTTGGAAAGGCTGCACCTAAAGGACCGGGTACAGCGCCTTAGTAGACCCGTAGCATCTACTTTGGCCAATAAGGAGCGCATGGTTGTCACAGACTATATCAAGGATGTAGTTTGTACCTTCTCCTATGGAGGAGTGGTACTTAATCACAAGATTTCGTTCCTGGTCAGCGACGACTTACCATTTGATATGCTGTTAGGAATGTACTACCTTGAGGTTGCCAAGCCCCAGTTTGACTGGGACAAAAAGGTGCTACAGCATAAGTTGCAGGATGGAAGGACTGTGAGACTGGCTAAGTACAAGGCCAGTAGCTTAATAGAAACCTATGGCTGCTTGTGCGCATCAGCGTTCTATAATTATTATAAACAGAACCAAGAGGAGGGTATATACCTAGTGTATGTCTCTGAGAAAGGGGAGGCCGTTAAAACACCCCCAGAGATAGAACATGTCGTTGCTAAGTTCCCTGATCTGTTTGAGGAGCCTACGGGAGTCGTAGAAAGGGAGATTGTCCACGCCATAGAAATCATTCCAGGGAGTAAAACCCCAAAGGGAAGGATCTATAGGATGGCTCCGGCCGAGTTGGACGAGCTTCAGCGACAACTGAAAGAGCTTACAGAGAAGGGTTGGATACGACCAAGCACTTCCCCCTTCGTATCTCCAGTGTTATTTGTACCGAAGAAGGGGGGAACATTGAGGATGTGCATTGATTACAGAGGCCTCAATGCCATCACAGGGAAAAACGCATAGCTTCTACCTCGCATAAACGACCTATTGGATAGGGTGCAGGGATGTAAGAACTATAGCAAGATAGACTTAAAGTCCGACTATCATCAGATTGCTATAAGACCTGAGGATCAGCACAAGACTGCTTTTCAAACCCGATATGGTCTTTATGAGTTTGTAGTGATGCCCTCTGGCCTTTGCAATGCGTCGGGTACATTCCAGCATGCTATGAATAGGATCTTCCATGACTACTTAGATAAGTTTGTCGCCGTGTACCTTAACGATGTTCTTATCTTTAGTAAGTCTGTTGAGGAGCATGCACAACACGTTGAGACTGTACTTTCACTCTTGCGACAGCACAAGTATGAGGTCAACCTAGAGAAATGTGAGTTTGGACGCACTAGGATCTTGTACTTGAGTGAAGTGTCCGCGGAAGAAATTAGGTCGGAAGATGCGAAAGTGGCTAGTATCAGGGACTGGCCACCACCTCAGACTATCACTTTGGTCAGATCTTTCTTAGGTATGTGTGGTTACTATAGGAACTTCGTAAAGAACTATTTCACAGTCGCCTCTCCTTTGACTGATCTAACTCGACTTGACACACCGTGGGACTGGAGTGATGAGTGCGAGGCTGCTTTCAAACGATTGAAGCATGCACTCATGAATCATGAGGTTCTCATGGTGCCCGATCCTCAGAAGCCGTTCATAGTGACCACTGACGCAAGCCAATATTGGCGTAGTGCTGGCTCAGCAGGATGGAAAGAAGTTCAGACCGATTGAGTATATGAGCAAAAAGATGCCATCAAAGAAACTGGCAAAGTCCACCTATGAAAGGGAACTCTATGCTCTCTACAAAGCACTTGTCCATTGGAGGCACTTCCTGTTGGGACGGTTTTTCTATTTGAGAACTGACCATCAGACCCTTAAATGGATCAAGACTCCACCGGCTCTTTCTGATGCACTCAAGCGTTGGATTGAGGTCATAGATCAATATGACTTCAAGCTAGAGTATCTGAAGGGAGAGTACAACAAGGTTGCAGATGCGCTGTCACGTAGAGCAGACTACCTAGGGGCGCTAGTTTTTGAGTTTGGTGTATCTGTGGAACTAACTCAATCACTGGTGGGAGCCTATCAGGAAGACCCTGTCACGATGGACATCATACGCAAACTTCAGGCGAAAGATAAGGCCATAGAAGACGAGTTTGTGATGGTGGACGGGCTACTCTTTCTTGATAAGGCCGGGTTTAAGAGATTAGTGATTCCATCTAGTGAACATTTGCGTAGTTTATTCTTAGGAGAATGTCATGACGCAACCGGACACTTTGGCTACAAAAAGACGAGTGCCAATCTAGTACAACGATTTTGGTGGCCCGGAATGCTAAAAGATGCAAAGAAGTATGTGGAGACCTGTCAGGTCTGTCAGCGGGACAAGCCGCGAACTCAAGCACCGCTTGGGTTGCTTAAGCCCTTACCTATCCCCGCTGGTCCGGGACAAAGTGTTTCCATGGACTTCATGGACACTTTGGTGACCAGTAGGAGTGGCAAGAGGCATATCTTTGTCATCATAGATCGATTCACCAAGTACGCTAGACTAATTGCCATGCCAGAGACCGCAAGGACTGAACACGTCATCAAGTTGTTTATGGACAACTGGGTGCGTGATTTTGGACTACCAAAGTCAATCGTTAGTGACAGAGATGTCCGCTTCACAAGTGAGCTGTGGAAGAAGACTGCTGAACAGATGGGCAGTCAACTTCAGATGACTTCAGGGAATCATCCCGAAGCCAACGGACAGGCCGAGCAAATGAACAGAGTTGTACAACACCTGCTGAGGCATTACATCAAGCCCAGTCGGGATGATTGGGATGAGAAGTTGCCTCTCATCGCCAGCCTGTACAACAACGCTGTACACAGGAGTACCGACGTTAGTCCTAACCAGCTGCACTTGGGATGGAAGCCTAGATCAGCTCTAGACTTCCTCCTACCTGAAAACCGACCCTCTGCAACTCCAGGCACACTTGAGTATGGCGTGCACTATGAGAAGTTGCTGCAGCAAGCTGTCGAGCACATCAGGAAAGTCAGCAAACAATGATTGCTTCTGAGAACAAACATCGTCGACAGTCCTCATTTCAGATAGGGGAACGTGTCAGGGTCAAGGCTAGTGAGCTAGGATAGGAATTCGATATCCCTCGAAAACTATTGCCTCAGTATTTTGGTCCCTGGGGAGTCCTAGACATAGTTGGGGATGAGATGGATGGTCCTACCTATGTTATCCGTATCCCTGGGAACCTGCGCACTCACCCTGTCTTTCATGCCTCAAAGCTTGCACCTTTCGCTGAGACAGATCAATTCCCTTCAAGGAGATCGATGCTGCCCCCAACCATGGATGGCCAAGTGGACATCGACGACATTGTGGATCACAGAGACATGCCTGTTTCGAAGCCACTGGGTAGACGAAGACCTCCCAAACCCAAGAGAGAATATCGCGTCAGATTCAGGCATCATACGGATCCAAATGAAGATCGGTGGTTCACCAGAAAGGAACTGATTGACACAGCTCCTCAAGTGGTGGCAGAATATGAGAGGATGTTAAAAGGGAAGGCAACTGCGAAGTAAGCATCTCAACGGACTTTCGAAGCTAAGGGGGATGGAATGTGAGGATTGAGCCCTCAAAGGGGCCTTGCCGTGATGTACATGTTCTGGGCTAAGGCCCCCAGCAAGCCTCGTGCCCGCCCTAAGTGAAGGCGGGCCAGCAAATCAACGAGAGCCCCTATGTTCAAACATTTCACGAAGTGGGGTCCATACAATTGTCGGACGCTAGTTGGTTGGAGTGCACCGAGTACCAAGTCTTTGCAAATGCAGAAAGGCCAGGGGCCCAGAATTGGTTAGGCCCTGGGCAAATAAACGTGAGGCCGACATTGCACGCTGGATATAGAGGCCAAAAATGCCAATTGGAAACCGGTCCTCGCACTGAATCTGGACACAGGCCTTGATGAAAGAGGCACAACTGTATTTTGTGGGCCCCAACCACATTGGGCCGGGGTACAGGTACTCGGGCCCAGGCACAGGCTCAAGGGAGGCCGCCCACACGCAACACTGGCAAATAGGTAGAGAGGGCGAGTGGGCAGGGATCTTGGCCATTGCGAGCAATGTCGGCACGCTGAAGCACTGCGAGGTGCTGCGCTGCGCTAGGCTGAGGTGAGGCAGGCTGGCGCTAATAGGTAGGGCGCAGCCTGGGCGCAGGGCGCTGGCGACCATAACCGGGCTGCCTGTGGGCGCAGAGGGAGGTGAGGGCGAAGGTGGTTCTTCGAAAGGTGGAGGGCGCTGTGTGGGATAACAAGGGAGAGTGAGGGTGAAGAGAGACGTACCTGGTGGAGAGGAGGTCGTCATTGGTGTTGACGTCATCACTCGCTGGTCCTCACGTTGTACGGTTGCTTCCATGCTGTAGTTGTAGTGATAGGCTGTAGAGTAGATAGGGCGCCTGGCGCCATTCAAGAGAGAGAGCTACAAGGGGTTCTGCTGTTGGTGTTGCCCGATTGGGCTTGGACATTGACTCACGATTCTTCTGTATCGTTCTCAAATGGATGGTTACTCAGTTCCATTGTGCTATCTGCGCTTGCTTTGACTACTTGGACTTCAGTGTGATTTTGCAATTTGGATTTTTGTGCTTCGTCTACATTCATGTTCCTTGCAATCGGCTGGAAATACTAAAAAAAAGTACTCACTTGGACCGCGACCAGTTTCTGATCCAACCAGTCTCAAACCCCCTGTTCACGGTCTTGTGCTTGCACGAATCTGATAAAATCGCAATTGATGGGTGGAAGCGCGTGCGTTGTGAGCGGTCGGAAGTTCAGATTTACCTGTGGGTGCCACAATGTAGAATGGGCTCGGAAGAGAGGAGGGCACAGCTGATGCAAGATTTCTACTAGGTGGAGTTCCGCCATATCCTTGTCAAAATCCAAGCTTCATTTGTATACGATTTCATATTGATGTACGACATTGTCTCGTTTATAGACCCCATGTTGGCTCTGGATTTTCCCCAGGGCTAGCCATTCTCCCTCGATGACGTGATTCAGTATTAGGTAGGGGGGAAGGAGTACATGATTCACACAACGCACAAACTGAGGCCATGAACAAAAGTGCAGAGCACACAGCAACCTGAGTACGGAGTACGTCTGTCGACTCGCAAAAAAGGACTCGGGCCACAGGGAGATTATTTAGGGATCCGGTCAAGGTGACCCATTGGAGAGCAGTGGACCCGGGACATGAAGGATGGGTCTATATTGAGGACCGTATGAAGGCAGGCACCTCAATTGGGCGGAAATGGGAAAGAGTTGGGGAACCGGGCTGGGCGACACGCCCCCCGAACACATGGACTTCCCCGGCACCGATGGAGGAGAAGGTACAAGAGACACAGGTGAGCCTCCCGCAAGGGAGCACGGAAAACTTAGGCTGGAAGGCGGTGGGGAAGATAGGAGGGAAAGAAGTCTGGGTTCAAAAACAACAGGCGGAACCCGGGCCATTGCGGGACGATACTAACTGCTCCCGCGGTGTCCCGGGCCCGGCTGTTGGGCAGTACATTCAGGAGGAGGCAGATGCAGATGGCACCGGGATCCAAAGGAAGCAACCCACCCCCTCAGAGTAGATACAACAAAGCGGGATTGAGGTTGCAGGGGGAAAAAACATAAAGGAAGGAGAGTCTTCAATGAAAGAGGATGCCACATACAGCCCTCCCAAACAGTTGGGCCAAGAGGAAGCAAAGGGGCAACCGGAGGGACAGATGGAGGTGGGGGGTATGGAGGTGGAGTCGGGGCCGCTGGGGTGGAGAAATCGGAGCGATTTAGGGGGTCAGCAGAGAGAATTTTCCCGGTGGGCCAGACGATAGACACTGACCCCTTTCAGGCGGCTCGACCCTCTTCCGATTAATGTTAGCACGTCACCAGAGGGTTTGGTCCCACAAAGAGACCCAGAAAGTGAGGAGGAAGGGGCACCGCCACTGCACCTAACCGCGGAACAGAAACTGGTTGCCATTACAGACTGGATGATGAGGAATTTGAAAGCAAAACACGAAGTCGACCGGAAGAAGTGATCTGCCGGCACTAAAAGGGCGTTTACGAATTAGACCCCAGATGAGTACCCCAACAACGAGGGGCCCTGTCGGCCAGTCCTTAAATTCACGAGCAGCAACCCAAAAGACATCCTAAGGCAAATGTCACATCCATAATGAAATGAAAGGTCATTTTGAACAGTCACAAACAGGTCCTGAACGAATAGGTATTGGACACAATTTTTAAGACTGAGAAAGGGTCATGTCTCCTCGATGGAAATTCACGTCTGTTCGGCAACGAGTCAAAGGCCGCAGTCCGAGTCCAATCATAATCCCACGAGTCGGTCCTGATTCAGACCAAAAGTCCAAAAGACAGGCCATATGGCGCGAAGGAGCAGCAGACCACGGGAAAATATACTGGGACACACACTTTGCAACAACGGGTGCCAGGCAGGAGTCCCAGACACTTGAGGCTGAATGCACGGCACACCAGACCAGTCCAGCACTATAAAGGACTGGCCAGCCTCCCATTTGATAGATGCTCACTTCGCATGAGAGTGTGGAAGTGTCGTGGCACTTGTGCACCAGATGTGTGTGGGCTGCGCTTGGCTGAAGAGCAGCCTATGTGAGAGTGAAGAGAGTGCTGGCTAGAGGGAACGCAGCCATAGCTGCGCCAACGCTAGTTAGTACATTAGTAGGGATAGTTAGTAGGAGAGTTCAGCGAGTAGCATTCAAAGTAGATCCTCGTGTGATAGGGAGTGTGCATGCATGATGAATGGGAGTAGACC
>BFEA01000384.1:69449-91021 GCA_003427395.1 Chara braunii | reverse complement strand
ACTTACCTGTTGAGCGTTGTTGTTCACGTTTGGCAGTTGGCGCTGATAAGCGCCAGGCTTGGAACTCATGTTGATCGAAGAAGACTTGTAACTCTGTTCTGCGCTATACATTTTGGACTCACGAAATTCCTCTCTTAATCTGGTTATGATAATTGAGTTGAGCAACCTGGTTCTCATTTAATTTTCTATTGGGTTTGTGTGAGACATCGCAATCTGTGAAATCTGTGAAATCTGTCTATATGAGTGATCTAATGCACTCCAGCAAGTGATGAACAATCGGGTTCCTTGCAAATTTGGTATTAGAGCAGAACTTGTTACTCTCACTGGACGCGCTGGCATGATCAATGCCAGCGAAAAGGATAAGCTGGATTGAATATAGCTGTCGAGAGTTGAGGTGAAGAGGAGTTCGATTGGGATAGAGGGGGAAGTTGGCCGAAGAAGAAGGGGCTAAGGAGGAGAAGACTTACCTGCGATTGGAGCGATTGGAGCGATTGGAGCAAACGTGGAGTCTTCATCAACGGCTACAAAGAAGAGAAGAACCTCCTGCCCCACTTACCTCGATTGATTGCAAACCTGTGTGTCTGTTCTTTTGGGGCCACCATTCCGTTTCTTTTTCCCTCTCGGTTTCGGGAGAGTGTGTTATTCCCGCACGATAACGAGATCCGAAACAACAAAGCCCGGACTCTCAGTGACAGAGCAAGCAGAAGTAGACCGCCGCCTAGCCGAGAAAAAGAAAGAAAAGGAGCAGAAAAAGAAACAGTGTTTGTTCTTTTGGGGCCGCTATTCCGTTTCTTTTTCCCTCTCGGCTTCGGGAGAGTGTGTTCTTCTCGCACGATGATGAGATCCGGAACAGCAAAGTCCGGACTCTCAGCGGCAGAGCAAGCAGAAGTACACCACCGCCTAATCGAGAAAAAGAAAGAAAAGGAGCAGGAGAAGAAACAGAAAGAAGAGGAGTTGAGGAAGAAAACTCAAATAGAAGAAGAAAGAATTAAGAAAGAGTTTAAAGAAAAGTTAGAAAAAGAATTGCAGGAAGAACTAAAGAGTATAGAAGAAGAAGATGAACCTGCTGCTGATAGACTCGTCAGACATCGAACTGAAAGGGGCAAAAGCAGTCATACAGGTGGGTTGAGTATACGTGTCAGTCCCTTAAACTGGTATGACCAGTATAGCTATTCCACTGAACGGATTGAAAACACGGAGGAAGAACGGGACACGTTCATCGCAAAATTGGCATCCATTAAAGATAAAAGGGAAAAGGAGCTCTTGCTGGAGGAAAAACGAACTGAATTGCACACCAAAATGTTAGCTGCAAAGCGACAAGAGTTAGAAGAGAAAAAAAGACTGCAGGTAGAGGGTGAGAGGTTGCAAAGAGAATTACAGGCGCAGAAAGAAAAGCAAACAGCAACCGAAGAACAACTTGCCTCTTGACAACAATTGTTCTCCATACAAAACAAGAGTTGGCAGCGATGAACAAGACCTTGCAGAAAGTTGAAGTTCATCAGTGTCAATTCGAAGGAGTTTGGAATACCTTCCTGCAGAGATCTGCAGCAGAAGTTGACCAACATGTACAAGCATACATTGTGAAATTAGATGAGCAGATCAGTAGAACTTTAACACCCGCCGTGATTGAGAAATTGATAAGTAGCGGTGGAGGAGATGGAGGAGATGGAAAAGGTGATGGAGACGGAGATAGGAAGAAGGGTGTGCTACAAGAAGATGTAGGGGAAGTCAGAAAGATAAAAGTAAAGGTGTCGTGGACTTACACCGACAAAAAGGAAGAAAGAGTTTTACATTGGATTGTCGCGGTTAAAAGGGCCTTTACCCGTTCAAACCCTTAATGACGAACGCAGCATAATGCGGCCCTCTCGGCCGGAACTCAATTCGTGAAAAGCAGATCAAAAGACATGTTCTCTGGATCAAAAGTCACATCCTAACTTAAGTGAGGAGTTGTGCCAAAGGTCATAGTCGTGCCCCGGGACGAACAGTTGCAATGAGAGTCACGCCTGTTCGTCCAGGGGGCTGTGCAAGTCATGTCTGTTCGGGCAGTAAATGTGTCTGTTCGTGCAATAGATGTGTCTGTTCATAAAGAAGTCAAAGAGATTAAGTCCCAGTCTAGATCCAAGTCAAAGAGGGAGTCCAAATGCAGTCTGGAAGTCCAAAATTCAGGCCCAAAGGCCGCAGCAGCAGCAGACCCTGAGGGAAAGGTATCGGGACACATTCTGCAGTGGTCTGGGATTGGGGGAAGACCCAAGGAAGATTAATTCAGACCTCGCGAAGGGAGGCCAGCACTATAAGAGACTAGGCCAGCCTCCCCACACGACAGATTCCCATTGGCATCGACGTGTGGAAGTGTTGTGGCACTTGTGCGCTAGAGTGCAGGGAAGGAGCGCAAGCTTGAAAGTTGCGCCAAGAAGGAGAAGTGCTGGGCACTGGCTAGCAGAAGAAGCCATAGCTGCGCCAACTTTGTTAGTAGTAGGATATCAGCGAGTAGCATTCAGAGTAGATTCTCGTAAGTAGGGAGTGTGCACGCATGATGAGACAAGAGAATCAGAACAGAGATCTTGAGAGAGAAGAGAGAGGGAAGACAGGTTCCTAAGCTGGATATTGTGGATACTTACCTGCTGGCGCCATACCTGTGATCTGGGGCATACGCTGGCTGAGCCAGACTCTATGTTGGCGATTGATTGAAGGAGACTTGTGATCTGTTGGCGCTGAACTCTTGAACTCACGATACTCTTTATATAATGTGATTTTGATAATACGAGCTGCGCTTTCTCATTTCGACTTGGCTTTGTGTGAAGCTTCTTTATCTGTGTGATGACATTTAAGCATGCGATGTGTAACATTCCAGCAAGCCGTGAACAATCAAGTTGATTGCAATTTTGGTATTGGAGCTGTGACTTGTTGCACTCACTGAAGTGCTGGCATGAGTAAGGCCGGCGAGAAGGATATGCTGGCTTGAAGATGCCGGCTATGGTGGAAGTGTGAGAAGAGAAGTGGTTGGGATTAGGAGGGGGAAGCAAGCCGAAGAGGAAGGGGCTAAGGAGGAGATCTTACCTGCGTGTGGAGCGTGGAGCATGGAGCGATCGAGGAGACTTCATCGACGACTTCAGAAGAGAGAAGAACTTCTTACCCCTTAACTGGCTGCATGTTGAGTGTGTGTCGAGTACCTATACCTCCTCCTACCTCTCTGGGGGTCACTGCTCCTGCTGTATGATCGAGTCACACGGGAACCAGTCTGGTCATAAAGTCAGCGTAGTAGAGTGGGTCTTGTCAGAGTCATCTGGTCCCATCTTCCTGACATCTGGTCTGACGTCTGCGCTGGAATGAAGTAGTAGGAGATAGGACTGAACTAGGGAGTTGTGGCAGACTGCCACGTCAGATGCAAAGTGAGTTTAAGGCATAAGTGATCTAGCCGAATCTGATCCGTACTGCAGTACTATCCAGCGCATCTGACTTCGTAAGAACTCCAATCCATCCGTGCATAGAAGGCCAGACTTGTTAACCAGACAAAGTGCAAGTACAAATCCAGGTGTACTGAAGTTGAAGACAGACAGCAAGCGAAGAAAGAAAAAAAAAAGTCCTATTGTATATTGAAGTTAAAAAAGTTTTATATTCTCTTAAATTCGTTATTCCTGAAAGCACCGATACCCAGAGTTAAAAAAAAAAAAGGCAGATCCCATTCACACCAGGTTAGTGTAGTACTGGGTGTTGTCTACTTGTTGGGTCAGCGGAGGCCATTCCTGTGTTGTCACCCAGCATGGATGACTATCCTATGCAAGGGTTGTTGGCCCTCTCAATTTTGTTGGGTCCATTGTTTAGAGTCTTCTTTCCCCTGGGCTTTAGCAGGACATGCACCTCCCGGATGATGATGAGATCCGGCGCTGCGAAGCCTGGGCCCTCGGCCGCACAGCAGGCTGAAATAGATCGCCGTCTGGCCGAAAAGAAGAAAGAGACAAAAAGAAGAAGAAACAAAGAAGAAAGTACAGATGGAGGAAAAAAGAATGAAAAAAGAAATGAAAGAAAAGTTAGAAAAGGAGTGGAAGGAAGAACTACAAACTATAGAAGAAGAAGAAGAACCTGCTGATGACAGGATCATCCAGTGACGGACAGACAGGGGGGAAAGTAGCAAGACAGGTGGAGGACTTCAAGTTAAACCGCTGGATTGGTAGGATCAATATGCATATTCCAACGATCGAATTGAAGAAACAGAGGAGGAAAGAGATACGTTCGTTGCGAAACTGGCATCCATTAAAGACCAAAGGGAAAAAAAACTCTTGCTGGAGGGAAATTGTGCAAAACTGCATATTAAAATTTTAGCAGCGAAGCGGCAAGAGCTTAACGAAAGGAAACCGCTGCAAGCAGAGGGTGCGAGGCTGCAAAAAGAGCTACAAGACCAGAAAGAAAAGCAAACTACAACGGAAGAAAAACTGGCCCTATTGACAAAAACATTCCTCCATACCAAACAAGAGTTAGCAGCGATGAGCAAAACTTTGCAAAAAGTTGAAACCCACCAATATGAATTTGAGGGAGTCTGAAACACTTTCCTGCAAAAGTCCGCCAAAGATGTTGATCAGCATATACAATCATATATTGAAAAATTAGACAATTATATCAACCAAACCTTTACTCCCGCCGTGATCGAAAAGATAATTTGAGGCAGCCAAGGAGGAGGAGGAGATGGAGACGGAGATGGGCGAGATGGTGACAAGAAAGGAAAGGGGGTGCTGCGAGAAGACAGTGGGGACATAAGAAAAATTGAAGTTAAAGTACCATGGACCTACACAGGCAAAAAAGAGGAGAGTGTTCTTCATTGGATTGTTGTCGTAGGGTCATATGTGTACGGACAACGCATCCCGTATTGGGACAGAGTCTTAATGGCCACTTCGTGTATGGCCGACGATGCAATGAGCTTCGCCATATCGTTGCAAAAAGAAGCTAATTGCCAGACCATGATTTAATACTCACAGCAAACGAGAATTGAAGATTTCTTCAAAGCTATCAGAGAAAGATTTGAAGACAAGAATCTGGCTCGCCGAACAAAAATGTTAGTCTTAAACATTGCAGATCAGAAATGGAAGAGTGCGTTAACACTCAAAGCAACGATGGATGAACTTTTACAATGCGCTGAGCATGGACTCACCCCTACTCAAATTCTCAATAACTTCGCTAGAGCTCTGCCCGACCCTCTCCGTACTCAGTTATATCCCCGTACCAAGGAGGAGGGGATGACATATGAAAAATTCTGTAAGATTGCTATAGATCATGCCAGCTTCTCAGCCGAAGCTAACTACTGCCATTACTCCCGTACGAAGGAGGAGGGGATGACATATGAAAAATTCAGTAAGATTGCCATAGATCATGCCGATTTCTTAGCCGAAGCTAACTACTGCCATTACTGGAAAGATCTGCAACCGGGTAAAAAGTGGCAGAACGACACTATCTCAGGGAACATACCTGGAAAAGACATTCTCCTTCTCACCTTTGAAGAAGGAGGTGTCAAAACTCTCTCTTACGACCAGATAGATTATGGTCTGGAGGGAGGACCCAACGATTCGGTAGTTCAGGAGGGGGATTATGTGGCCGTTGCAGCCCGCGGGGGAGGGCGACAAGGAAGAGGTCGCGGCCGAGGAAGAGGAGGCCGCGGACGTGGTGGAAGAGGATACGGTACCCAGAGGGGTGGTGGCGAAGGTAGCTACATCATGGGAGGAAGGGGCAATTGTCCCTCGCAAGGTGGCCGAGGTTTCAACTCCACTTGGGGTAGAGGACGAGGCACTTGGTATAACAACTGGGATAAGCCATATCCGCCCCATCCAAGTCTGCCCGAAGAGGAGCCTTGGAAGAAATTGGGGATTACAGAAAAAGTTTGGCAAGAAAGGAAAGTTGTTGATCAATGCCTCAAATGTGGTGACCCCAACCACATCGTCCCCTTCTGTCCAGATTACAAACAACCAAAAGGCAACAGCCAGTAGAGGTTTCAGTTGCCTCTACCGGAACTTCGGATGTAAACAGAAAGACGTCCTCCCATCCGAAGGTTCCTCAGGCAGAAACTGAAAAGATAGACAGTCCCCACCTAGTTAACTGTCCAGAGGTAGTAAGTGTGTGTGCCCCTCTAGGTGGATCCCTTGCTGGCATGGGTGATGAGTTGCCCGCTCGTCGCCAAGCCTGGACTGAGATGAAAAAACGAAAAGGATAGTTGATAATTGCAGATCTAGAAGTAAACAAAGTAAGAGTTGGAGGTATGATTGACAGCGGGTCAACACGCAGCTATATAAGTAAAAAAGGTTTGCAAAAGCTGCGACTCGGGCTTAAGGTAAAATAGTTCGATGAGCCCGTAATAAGTAAACTAGCTAATAGTACTGTAACTGTATATGTTGAAGGGGTCCAAATATACTTCCGGCTCGAAGCAGAGGGGAAGGTGAAACGCGTTCTCCACTCTCTGACTCTCTAGGTGGAAGATAATCTTCCTTTTGACATTCTTTTAGGCATGGATTGGGGTGAAGATGCGGATGCGGATATAAAGTTAAGGGATCATGAATGTTGGCTCCCTAGTCCGCAGGGTGGAAAGAAGAGAATCCGCCTGTTCCATGAGTCTGATAAGGAAAGCAACTTAACTCATTGTTGTATGAGTGCCCTCGCGTTCGCCCGCCATGTGAAAAAGTATAATTTGTATAATCAAGTGTTTGTAGCATATGTGCACCCGGTGAAGGAAGAAGAAGTCAAAAAAGAGGCAAAGTCCCCCGAAATTGAAACGATTTTGAAAGAATTCGCAGATGTGGCAGAGACCCCAAGCGGTGTCGTGGAACGACCAATCAAACATCGCATTGAGATTGTACCAGGAAGCCACCCAAAAACTTAGATGAACTGCGAACCCAACTCGAAAAGGAATGGATAAAACCTAGCTCTTCACCTTATGGTGCGCCAGTGCTATTTGTGCCAAAAAAAGATGGCGAGGTTCGCATGTGCATAGATTATAGACGATTGAATGATATAACATTTAAAAATGTTGAACCGCTGCCGAGAATAGACGATTTGTTGGATCGAGTGCAGAGTAGCAAGTACTTCACTAAGATTGATTTGAAATCTGGCTACCATCAGATTGAGGTAGAGCCAGAAGACCAATGAAAGACTGCCTTTTGAAGGTATGGTGTCGGGACTGGTGGGTCCCGAATAACTTCCCATCACTTGAGAGACTGAATATAGACAAATTCTGCACGACAGAGAAATTTGGAGAAAGGAAGAAAGAGGGAGAAAAGACAAAGGATTAGGCCACAAGAGGGAGTGATGGCCGTGGGTGAGAACCACAGGAGAAGAAAACCAGCAACGACAAGAGAATAGGCGCAAGAACAGGGGCACATAGAACATAGCAAGAGGCCGGGGGGGGCCATTGGAGCTCAACAAGACTAAGGCCAAAGAGCCCTTGAACCAGCAAACTCGGCAGGGCAGCGACAAAAGAATGAGGAAGTCGAAAAATGGACGGCCCGGAGGCCGTGGGAAGCTAGAGAACATGGGCCCAACATGGGGGCCACCTACGGAAGCCTCAGGTTGGAAGCCCCACGACCAAAGGAACTGGCGTGCGCAAGGCGCAAGAAAGACAAGGGAGAAGGGTCACCGGTGGGGCGGCAAACGCCCAAGGGACGTGGGACACCTTGGGGGCAGGCACCGGGGCCACGTGGGACTAAGTAAAAATAATGGCATCCGGGACAAAATGTGTCGGGGACCACCGGCGGGACCAAGTGTCGGGGACCGCCGGCGGGACTAAGTATCGGGAACTAGCGTGGGACAAATGGCGGGGACATGGGAATGCCTCGACAAAAGGGCTATGAAGCGGCATGAGGGAAAAATAATTAAGGCAAGGAGCACCGTCAAGATCAAGATCTTGACGGCCGAGAATATTAGCACCACTAGTGCAAGCACTAGTGGGAGCAAACGGAGAGGCCAAAAGGAAAAAGAAAAGTAAAAAAAACTTGAAGCGGGAGGCATTGGAGTAATCCGAAAAATCTCAGGTCAGCCTCCCTCAAGAAAATGGAGTCAAAAGAGACCTCATGTGAAAAACAACCCTCCGGGAGAAAATCGGAGTAAGAGGGGCCACTGTGGGAGAAAGATAGGAGTAAAAGGAAGCTCCCATGGGCATGAGAAGGCCATTATTGTAGTCCGAGATATATCGGACTGCACCTTGGGCATAGGAAGGACCAAAACTAAGAGGAAGGACCTAGAAAAGGGCCTTAACGGCCACTTGACACTTGGCATGCTAGAAAAAAGAGAGAAAAGAAAAAAAAATGTGGGAGTATAAGACAAAAAGAATGAGAGGGAGTGAGTGAGTTGGTCGTCAGTAGGGACTGCTGCAAGTAGGGACTGGCAGGTCCCTACTATCTAAGAAAAGAGGAAAAAGAAAAGAAAAGAAAAGAGAAAAAAAAGAAAAGAGAAAAAGGCCTTAACGGTAAAAAACGGCCACTTTGGGAGATACATCCGTGACCAAATTCATTCTAGAATATGGCGGTTGCAAGAGACCTTGATTTTCTTTGATTTTTGCAGAGAAAATCAAAGAAAATCAAGGCCCCATGCAACCGAAATAAAACGGACTACAAGGGGAAGGAGAAACACATGTTTTAGGTGCATCCGGTGCCAAAATTTGAGTCCGGATGCACTTGGGAGTTGGTCGTTTTCTTTCCTTTTGAGTAAGGGCTAGTTGTGGGGCATTGGGGCTAGGGAATTGCCCCCTATTGCAGTCCGAGTTGCAACGGACTGCATGGGGAAGTGGAAACACAGGTTTTAGGTGCATCCGGAGCCAATATTGAGCCCGGATGCACTTAGAAATTTAACGCTTCATTTTCTTTTAGCATAGGGCAAGTTGTGGGGTTGTGGGACTAGGAAAATGGCCATGACAACAGCTCGACAAATAACGGACTGCATGGGAGTGCCTACGCTAAGGGAAAATGAGCCGCGGGAAGCCTGAAAGGCTAAAAAGGAGCAATTTCGACATGGGGCAAGTGGAGACGGTAAAAGGCAACCGTGAGATGAGATTTCACGGCCTAGAAAAATCAACACACACGTACAGATGATGGGAATACCAAGGGCTAAGGGGCCCCAAAAATAAAAATGGAACACCTTCCGGGATGTTGCCGGGGACCAAATAGACCTAAATAATAAAAGTCGAAAAACGGGACACGCGACGGTGGGACCACCGGCTGGACAAGAAAACGAAACTAGTACGGAGGAAAGTGGCGGGGACTTGAGATGTCCCAAGGGAACCATAAGCAAGCACAAGGAATAATTGTGCAAGCAAACGGCACCGTCAAGATCAAGGATCTAGACGATGGGTAAATTTAGCACCACTAGTGCAAACACTACTGGGGGACAAGTGGGAGAGTCATGGGGAGAAAAGAAAGTAAAATAATGGTGTTGGGAGGGTTGCCCAACAGTCCGGGATATCTCGGACTAGCTAGGCATGAGAAAATAAAGCCTCAAGAGGCCCAACATGAGGAAAAGGCTGTCCTTAGAAAACCGGAGCAAAGGATGCTCAAAATTGGACAAATGGAGGCAAAATGGAGCCCCCTAGGAGCATGGGGGTGCCGTTGTTGTAATCCGAGATATAACGGCCAAGTACCAGTCATGAATCCAATCATGAATGAGGTCCCAAGGCCTAGAAAGAGGGTGCACAGCAGTTTGACACTTGTCACGACTGAAATAAAAGAAAGAGAAAGAAAAATGAGAGAAAAGGGAGGGAGAATGAGACAAAAAGGGAGAAAAGAGTAAAGGAGAGTGTGCTGGCCTATTGGGACCTGCACAGTAGGGACTGGCAGGTCCCAACGGTGACCTCATCCCTCCTCATTCAAGGGCAATCCAGATTGTAGAGATATGGCCCTCAGGGTCATATTTCAATAAAATCTGAATTAGAAAGAAGAAAATGTGAGAAAATGTAAAAGAGAAATGACCGTTTCTCTTTTGGACCATGGATCTGAGATCAGATCTCATGGTGAAGAGGAACTAGCCATTTTTTTTGTGGGCCAACTCAAAACGGCTAGCTCCGGAATGAGGTGGCAGCCCAAAATGGAAAGAAACAAAAGAAGGAAAGGGACAAAACTGTGCATTTGGCCCAAAAAGAGAGCCAGATGCACCAAAAATTGAAAAAGTGGACTTAGGGGCTCAAAATTGAAGCAAGGGCTACTTGGGGGTGGCACGGAATATTGTTGGCCTTGGATCTCAGCCAGATCCAAGGCTGAAAATGTGCCGCTTCATGGAAAAATATCTCGGCCTACCAAAAATGGAGTACAAACTGGAAAAAAAAAAAAAAAGGCCCACTAGGCCTTTGTCTCTCAAGTAAAGTTGCCCCTCGGGTATTGGGACCCAAGGGGGCAGCATTTGTGAGGTGAAAAGGAGGCCGTAGTAGGCCAAGAGGCAAGCTGAGTTGGTACCAACCACTCGGACTGCATGTACTTGGCCAAAAAAAGGCCCAGGTACCTCCGGAAGGGCCTAGTGGGGGAATTTTGCCTTGGGGGTACCTCGGTTCACCTCAAGGCACATGGGGAGGCCCATGGGCTGGCTGGACTGCTGGTTTCAACCTACATAAGCTGGGAATTCAGTCCGCCACTTTCACAATTGCACGAGGAATGCCCATGCTGCCCAAGTGAGCTCATAGGAGCACTCTTTCACTTGGAAAGAGGAGAGCGGAGCCCATGCCAGTTTAGGAGCTTGGTGGAGGCCATGAGCTAGGGAGAGGAGCTCTAGAGACTAGTGGTAGTGAGGCTGTCCCTAGCGAGGTGATCCGCCATAACCCCCTGGGTGTGAGGAAGAGAGAAAGGCTAGAGGGAGTCCCATTAGCCCTCCTCGAGGGGAGGACTCCATAGCTATGGTGATTGGAGCTTGTGGCAACTTGGGAGAAAGTAAGAGAGGAAGGAGAGAGGCTTGAAGAAGGAGGAGGTCATAGCCAAGAAGGTGTTTGTGCAAGGAGGAAGAAGCCTCATAAAGATTAAGCCTCCATCTCCAAGACATTAATAAGGTAAGTGAAAGGAAAATGATGCTTTTTTTTTCTTTTTTTTTTTCGTTCTTCTTCTACTTCTTCTTCTCCTTTTCTTCTTCCTCCCATTGTTTTTTTATTTTTTATTTTTCTTCCTCCTCCTCTTCTTCTTCTTCTTCTTCTTCTTCTTCGTCTTCTTCCTAATGGGCTACTCAAAATCTTGTTTTTCACTCACACAGTAGTAGGTAGTGCTCCGATTCTTTCAAGGATGATCTCATGTTCAATTATTGTAATTTGGCCTAATGTAACTCTTGCATTTCACTCACACACAAGTAGGTGATGCTCCGATTCTTTCATGGATGATCTCATGTTCAATACTTATGATTTCACTCAGACACTAGTAGGTAGTGCTCCGATTCTTTCCTGGATGATTTCATGTTCAATAGTTATTGTTTGGGCTACTCAAACTCTTGTTTTTCACTCACACACTAGTAGGTAGTGCTCCGATTCTTTCATGGATGATCTCATGTTCAATACTTGTGAATTGGGCTACTCAAACTCATCTTTCACTCACACACTAGTAGGTAGTGCTCCAATTCTTTCATGGATGATCTCATGTTCAATACTTGATTTGCGCTACTCAAACTCTTGTTTTTCACTCACACACTAGTAGGTAGTGCTCCGATTCTTTCATGGATGATCTCATGCTCAATAATTGTGATTTGGCCTAGTGTAGATCTTGTTTTTCACTCACATGCTAGTAGGAGATCCTCTGATTTTTTCATGGATGATCTCTTGCTCAAATCTTGTGATATAGCCTAATTCAATTCTTGCATTTCACTCACATACTAGTCGGTGATGCTCCGATTCTTCTATGGATGAGCTCATGTTCAATTCTTGTGATTTGGGCTACTTCAGCTCTTGCATTTCACTCACACACTAGTAGGAGATGCTGCGATTCTTTCATGGACGATCTCATGCTCAATACTTGTGATTTGGCCTAATGTAGATCTTGCTTTTCACTCGTATGTTAGTAGGAGATCCTCCGATTCTTCCATGGATGATCTCTTGCTCAAATCTTGTGATATAGCCTAGTGTGACTCTTGCATTTCACTCACATGCTAGTTGGAGATGCTTCGATTCTTTCATGGATAATCCCATGCTCAATACTCGTGATTTGGCGTAGTATAGATCTTGCTTTTCACTCACATGTTAGTAGGAGATCCTCCGATTCTTTCATGGATGATCACTTGCTCAAATCTTCTGATATAGCTAAGTTCAACTCTTGCATTTCACTCACAAGCAAGGAGGAGATCCTCTGATTCTTCCACGGATGATCTCTTAGTCAAATCTTGTGATACAGCTTAGTGTAGCTCTTGTTTTTCACTCACACACTAGTCGGTAGTGCTCCGATTCTTCTATGGATGATCGCATGTTCAATTCTTGTGATTTGGGCTACTTCAACTCTTGCATTTCACTCACACGCTAGTGGGTGATGCTCTTATTCTTTCATGGATGGTCTTATGCTCAATTCTTGTGATATGGCCTAGTTTAACTCTTGCATTTCACTCACACACTAGTAGGTGATACTCCGATTCTTTCATGGATGGTCTTATGCTCAATACTTGTGATTTGGTCTAGTGTAGATCTTGCATTTCACTCATATACTAGTAGGTGATGCTCCAATTCTTCTATGGATGATCTCATGTTCAATTCTTGTGATTTGGGCTAACTTCAATTCTTGCATTTCACTCATACTCTAGTAGGAGATGCTCTGATTCTTTCATGGATGATCTCATGCTCAATACTTCTGATTTGGCGTAGTGTAGATCTTGCTTTTCACTCGCATGCCAGTAGGAGATCCTCCGATTCTTCCATGGATGATCTCTAGCTCAAATCTTGCGATATAGCCTAGTGTNGTGTAGATCTTGCTTTTCACTCGCATGCCAGTAGGAGATCCTCCGATTCTTCCATGGATGATCTCTAGCTCAAATCTTGCGATATAGCCTAGTGTGACTCTTGCATTTCGCTCACATGCTAGTAGGAGATGCTCCGATTCTTTCATGGATGATCTCATGCTCAATACTTGTGATTTGGCCTAGTGTAGATCTTGCTTTTCACTCACATGCTAGTAGGAGATCCTCCGATTCTTTCATGGAAGATCTCTTGCTCAAATCTTGTGATATAGCCTAGTTGAACTCTTGCATTTCACTCACATGTTAGTAGGAGATCCCCCGATTCTTCCATGGATGATCTCTTGCTCAAATCTTGTGATATAGCGTAGTGTAACTCTTGTTTTTCACTCACACACTAGTAGGTAGTGCTCCGATTCTTGTGTGGATGATCTCATGTTCAATTCTTGTGATTTGGGCTACTTCAACTCTAGCATTTCACTCACACACTACCGTCTTCCCCCGAACATAACGCACCGTGAAAATGATCGTATGCAAGCTATATTTCCGGCGAGATACGACCAAAATAAGGGTGCGTTGTGTTCAGGGGAAGACGGTAGTAGGTGATGCTCCGATTCTTTCATGGATGGTCTTATGCTCAATTCTTGTGATATGGCCTAGTGTAACTCTTCCATTTCACTCACACACTAATAGGTGATGCTCCGATTCTTTGATCGAGGGTCTTATGCTGAATACTTGTGATTTGGTCTTAGTGTAGATCTTGCATTTCACTCACATACTAGTAAGTGATGCTCCGATTCTTTCATGGATGATCTCTTGTTCAAATCTTGTGATGTAACCTAGTGTAATTCTTGTCTTTCACTCACACACTAATAGGTAGTACTCTGATTCTTCTATGGATGATCTCATATTCAATTCTGGTGGTATGGGTTACTTCAATTCTTGCATTTCACTCACACACTAGTAGGTGATTCTCCGATTCTTCTATGGATGATCTCATGCTCAATTCCTGTGATTTGGGCTACTTCAACTCTTGCATTTCAGTCACACACTACTAGGTGATGCTCATATTCTTTCATGGATGATCTCTTGCTCAAATCTTGTGATATAGTGACGCATGTCCAGTGGGACAATGCGCAGGGAGCCAAGGATCCGCTATGTGATGGAAAGGACTGAAATGGACAATGCGAGGTTAGCGTAGCATCAACAAGCAATGTACATTCCGAATACATACAAGATGGCACAAAATGGCGCAGTGGAAGACTTGAAGAGAAGATCTGATTTGATCTGGACTGACCCGACATCCATCACACATCACACATGAGAGAGAGGGAGGAGGGACCGCAATCATGGAAGAAAGGTCCCTCCTTCGCACACAGACATGGGGAGATACCAAGGATGAGAGATGGGGGAGGGACGAGACGAAGGAGGAAGGAGGTGAGGGAGTAGACCAAGATCGCAATAGTGAAGTCCCAAAAATAGTCCTTTGCCGAGTGTCCAATCAATGTCTGTCCCAGAAATATCGAATCAGATCCTAGACAATGCGCCCAACATAACCTCTGCCTGAATCCCTACTGATAACCTTTCACACTCTCAGATTCGAAGAAGAAGATAGGAAAGAGGAGGAAGGAGGGAGAAGAGAGAGAGAGAGAAAGGGAGAGAGAGAGAGAGATGGAGGAGGGAGAGAAGAGATGAACTCCACGCTATCTCACCTGCAGGTCGCTGTCACCGTACTGACTGTGTCCGTCGTCGTGTGCAAGTACCGCGTGGAGCCCAGCTGTGGCGCCAGGTAAGCTCGCGGACTGCAGGTATGGCCTCCGCCACTCCCTATCTCCTCTACTCCCTACTCTCTACTCTCTACTCCGCAGCTTAGCGCCGCATAGCGCAGCCTCCAACCAGCAATGTGTCGCTCCAGAAGTGAGCTACCCGAACTGTCCCCTGCCCAGNGCAATGTGTCGCTCCAGAAGTGAGCTACCCGAACTGTCCCCTGCCCAGCCGTTGCCCAACTATTTGTAGCGCTGGGCGGCTGGGCCTACCTGGTGTTGTGTGGCCTAGAACGGCCCACCGGGTCAAGGTCCCTACCGGACGTCCAGACCCTGTTGCTGATGCAGCATGGCGCAGAAATGCGCCTGGCCTAAGAACGGCCTCCTACCGGTGCACCTGGCCCAAGGTGTCGTCGTGGATCCTGCAGAACCGAAACAATGCCTGTTCCTGCCGGTTTGGCGCCAAAAGGCGCCTGGCCTCGTTTCGGGCCTGCCTTTGGCGTACCTGGTCCCAAGGTCCGTCCTTGGGGCTGCAAGTCCAAAACGGCATTTGCACAGACAAAAATAAGACAGCACACACCCACAAAAAGGTAAGTAAAACGAAACTTATCTACCTAGTGTGCTACCTAGGGCCTGGAGGGCCGCCGTGGGCCTCCAGGGCGCGTGCTGGATAGTACACGGCCTGGGGGCCCCTCAACAACCATCGGGCCCCTCAAATGGGGCCCAAGTGCAAGCTCAGCATGCAACATAGAGCCTAGTGTAACTCTTGCATTTCACTCACATACTAATAGGTGATGCTCCAATTCTTTCATGAATGGTCTCATGCTCAATACTTGTGATTTGGTTTAGCGTAGATCTTGCTTTTCACTCATATTCTAGTAGGAGATGCTCGGATTCTTCCATGGTTGATCTCTTGCTCAAATCTTGTGATATAGTCTAGTATAACTCTTGCTTTCCACTCATATGCTAGTAGGAGATGCTCCGATTCTTCTATGGATGATCTCATGATCAATCCTTGTGACTTGGGCTACTTCAACTCTTGCTTTTCACTCCCGTGCTAGTAGGTGATGCTCCGATTCTTCTATGGATGATCTCATGCTCAACACTTGTGATTTGGTCTAATGTCTTCATTCTCACCCATATGCTAGTAGGAAATATTCCGATTCTTCCAAAGTGATTTCGTCCTCAAGAAGTGTTTTGGGACTAGTCTAGCTTGTTGTTTCCACTCACATAGTAGATGATGATATTCCATTTCAAACTTGGTTGCATGCATGAGCCATAGGCATGTGTTTGAGCAAGTCTCACTCACATACATGGCTTAGCTCTCACATGATGGCAGTCTATTTCAAAACTTGGTTGCATGCATGAGCCATGGGCATGTGTTTAAGCAAGTCTCACTCACATACATGGCTCAACTCTCAGATTATGGCATTCTGTCTCAAACCTTGGTTGCATACATGAGCTATGAGCATGTGTTTGAGCAAGTCTCACTCACATACATGGCTCGACTCTCGCATGATGATGTTCCGGTTCATACTTAGTTGATCTCTCCTCCACGTGCATGTGCCTTTTCACTAGTTCAATCTTCTCATTGTCAAGTTCATGTGTGTTGTGATGTTCCGGTTCATACTTAGTTGATCTCTCCTCTATGTGCATGTGCTTTTCACTAATTCTAGCTTCTCATTGTCAAGTTCATGTGTGTTGTGATGTTCTGGTTCATACTTAGTTGATCTCTCCTCCATGTGCATGTGCCTTTTCACTAGTTCTAGTTTCTCATTGTCAAGTTCACGTGTGTTGTGATGTTCCAGTTCATACTTAGTTAATCTCTCCTCCATGTGCATGTGCCTTTTCACTAGTTCAATCTTCTCATTGTCAAGTTCATGTGTGTTGTGATGTTCCGATTCATACTTAGTTGATCTCTCCTCTATGTGCATGTGTTTTTCACTAGTTCTAGCTTCTCATTGTCAAGTTCATGTGGTGTGATGTTCCGGTTCATACTTAGTTGATCTCTCCTCCTTGTGCATGTGCCTTTTCACTAGTCCTAGCTTCTCATTGTCAAGTTCATGTGTGTTGTGATGTTCCGGTTAATACTTAGTTAATCTCTCATCCATGTGCATGTGCCTTTTCACTAGTTCAATCTTCTCATTATCAAGTTCATGTGTTGTGATGTTCCGGTTCGTACTTAGTTGATCTCTCCTCTATGTGCATGTGCTTTTCACTAGTTCAATCTTCTCATAGTCAAGTTCATGTGTGTTGTGATGTTCCGGTTCATACTTAGTTGATCTCTCCCCTATGTGCATGTGTTTTTTACTAGTTGTAGCTTCTCATTGTCAAGTTCATGTGTGTTGTGATGTTCCGGTTCATACTTAGTTGATTTCTCCTTCATGTGCATGTGCCTTTTCACTAGTCCTAACTTCTCATTGTCAAGTTCATGTGTGTTGTGATGTTCCGGTTCATACTTAGTTAATCTCTCCTTCATGTGCATGTGCCTTTTCACTAGTTCAGTCTTCTCATTGTCGAGTCCATGCGTGTTATGATGTTCCGGTGTCGGGACTGGTGGGTCCCGAATAACTTCCCATCACTCAAAGGACTGTATATAGCCAGAATGTGCACGACAGAGAAATCGGGAGCAAGGAGGACAGAAAGAGAAAAGACGAAGGATTAGGCCACAAGAGGGAGTGAGGCCTTGAGGTGAAAACCACAGGAAGAAGGAACCAGCGACGGGAAGCAAGTAATCGCAAGAACAGGGGCACATAGGATATAGCATGAGGCCAGGAGGGCTGTTGGAATTCAACGGAGCTAAGGCCAACGGGCCCTTGAACCAGCAAACGCGGTACGGGAGCAACAAAAAATTGAGGAAGTGGAGAAATGGATGGCCCCGGAGGCCGTGCGAAACTGGAGAACAAGGGCCCAACATGGGTGCCGCCTACGGGAGCGTCGGTTTGGAGGCCCCGCGACAAAAGGGATCGGCGCGCGCAAGGCGCAAGAAAGACAGGGGAGAGGAGTTACCGTGGGGCGGCAAAGCGCCCAAGGGACGTGGGACACCTTGGGGAAAGGCACCCGAGGCCACGTAGGACTAAGTAAAAATAATGGCAACTGGGGCAAAATGTGTCGGGGACCGCCGGCGGGACTAAGTACCTGGGACCACCAGTGGAACTAAATGCCGAGGACCACCAACGGGACTAAGTGTCGGGGACCACCGACAGGACTAAGTGTTAAGGACCACCGGTGGGACTAAGTGGCAGGGACCACCGACGGGACTGTGTCGGGGACCACCGACAGGTCTAAGTGTCGGGGACCACCGACGAAACTAAGTGTCGAGGACCACCGGCGGGACTAAGTACCGAGGACCACCCGCGGGACTAAGTGTCGGGGACCACCGGCGGGACTAAGTGTCGGGGACCACCGACGGGATAAGTGGCGGGGACGTATGAAGGTCTCAAAAGGAAACGGGGGCACCACATGACAGAAAATAATAAAGGCAAGGTGCACCGTCAAGATCGACACCTTAACGGCCAAGAATATTCGCACCACTAGTGCAAGCACTAGCGGTAGCAAACGGGAAGGCCAAAAGAAAAATAATAAAAAGTAAAGAAACTTGAAGAAAGAGGCATGAGAGGAATTCAAAAAATCTCGGATCAGCCTCCCTCGAGAACATGGAATAAAAAGAGACCCCATGTGGAAAATAGGCCTCCGGGAGAAAATCGAAGTAGGAGGGGCCACTGTGGAAGAAAAATAGGATTGAAAGAAAGTTCCTATGGGCATGAGAAGGCCATTATTCCAGTCCGAGATATAACGGACGACACCTTGGACATAGGAAGGGCCAAAACTGAGAGGAAGGGGCTAGAAAGGGCCTTAACGGCCACTTGACACTTGGCATGCTAGAAAAAAGAGCGATAAGAAAAGAAAATGTGGGAGAATGAGACAAAAAGAGTGAAAGGGAGCGAGTGAGTTGGCCGCCAGTACGGACTGCCACAAGTAGGGACTGGCACGTCCCTACTATCAAAGAAAGGAGGGAAAAGAAAAGAAAAGAAAAGAGAAAAGGGCCCTAACGGTAAAAAACGGCCACTTGGGGAGATACATCCGTGACCAGATTCATCCTGGAATATAGCGGTTACAAAGGACTTTGATTTTCTTTGATTTTTACAGAAATAAATCGGAATAAATCGGATTGCATGCATAAGGAAAAACACATGTTTTAGGTGCATCCGGAGCCAAAATCAAGTCCGGACGCACTTGGGAGTCGGCCGTTTCTTTTTCTTTTAAGTAAGGGCTAGTTGTGGGGCATTGGGGCCAGGGAATTGACCCCTATTGCAGTCCGAGTTGCAACGAACTGCATGGGGAAAGAAAAACACATGTTCTTGGTGCATCCGGAGCCAATATTGAGCCCGGATGCACTTAGAAATTTAACGCTTCATTTTCTTTTAGCATGGGGCAAGTTATGGGGCTGTGGAACTAGGAAAATAACTATGACTGCAATCCGAGAAAAAATGGACTGCATGGGGGTGCCTACGCTAAGGGAAAATGAGCCACGGTAAGCCCGAAAGGCTAGAAAGGAGCAATTTGGCAACCGTTAGATGAGATCCCACGACCGAGAAAAATCGGCACATGTGTGGCACCAAAGGGAGAAATGTTGGGGCCACCAAGGGCAAGGGGATCCAAAAATAAAAATGAGACACCACCCGGAATGTTGTCGAGTACCAAGAGGGTCCAAATAATAAAAGTCAAAAAACGGGACACGCACCGACGGGACCATCGGCGGGACAAGGAAACGGAACTAGTATCGAAGGAAAAGCGGCGGGGACTTGAGATGTCCCATGTGAACCATGAACAAGCATAAGGAATAATTGTGCAAGCAAACGGCACCGTCGAGATCAAGGATCTAGACGGTGAGAAATATTAGCACCATTAGTGCAAACACTAGTGGGGGCAAGTGGGAGAGTCATGGGGAGAAAGGAAAGTAAAATAATGATGTTGGGAGGGTTGCCCAGCAGTCCGAAATATCTCGGACTAGCTAGGCATGAGAAAATAGAGCCTCAAGAGACTCAACATGAGGAAAAGGTTGTCCTTAGAAAATCGGAGCAAAGGGGGCTCCAAATCGAACAAACGGAGGAAAAAATGAAGCCCTCTAGGAGCATGGGGGTGCCATTGTTGAAATCCGAGATATAACGGTCAAGTACCAGCCATGAACCTGGCCTTGAATGAGGCCCGAAGGCCTAGAAAGAGGGTGCACAACAGTTCGACACTTGTCACAACTGAAATAAAAGAAAAAGAGAGAAAAACGAGAGAAAAAGGAGGGAGAATGAGACAAAGAGGGAGAAAAGAGTGGAGGAGAGTGTGTCGGCCTATTGGGACCTGCACAGTAGGGACTGGCAGGTCCCAACTGTGACCTTATCCCTCCTAAAATGAGGGAGAGCAATTCGGATTGCAAAGATATGGCCTTTGGGGCCATATCTCAATCAAATCTCATGGTGGAGAGGAACTAGCTCCGGAATTAGGTGGCAGCCCAAAATGGAAAGAAACAAAAGAGGGAAAAGGACAAAACTGTGCATTTGGCCCAAAAAGAGAGCCAGATGCACCAAAAATTGAAAAAGTGGACTTAGGGGCTCAAAATTGAAGGGCCTACTTGGGGGTGACACAAAATATTGTTGGCCTTGGATCTCGGCCAGATCCAAGGCAGAAAATGTGCCGCTGCATGGAAAAATATCTCGGCGTACCAAAAATGGGGTACAAACTGAAAAAATCAAGAAAAAGGCCCACTAGGCCTTTTTCTCTCAAGTAAAGTTGCCCCTTGGGCATTGGGACCCAAGGGAGCAACATTTGTGAGGTGACAAGGAGGCCGAAGTAGGCCAAGAGGCATTCCGAGTTGGTACCAACAACTCGGACTGCATGTACTTGGCCAAAAATAGGCCTCGGTACCTTTGGAAGGGCCTAGTGGTAGAATTTTGCCTTGGGGGTACGTCGATTCTCCCCAAGACACATAGGGAGGCCCATGGGCTGGTCGAACTTTTGGTTTCAGCCTACATAAGCTGGGAATTCAGTCCGCCACTTTCACAATTGCATGAGGAGTGCCCATGCTGCCCAAGTGAGCTCATAGGAGCACTCTTTCACTTGGAGAGAGGAGAGGATAACCCATGCCAATTTAGGAGCTTGGTGGAGGCCATGAGCAAGGGGGAAGAGCTTTAGAGACTTGTGGTAGTGAGGCTGGCCCTAGGGAGGTGATCCGCCATAGCCCCCTGGGTGTGAAGACGAGAGAGAGGCTAGAGGGAATCCCATTAGCCCTCCTAGAGGGGAGGACTCCATAGCTATGGTGATTGGAGCTTGTGGTAACTTAGGAGAAAGTAAGAGAGGAAGGAGAGAGGCTTGAAGGAGGAGGCCATAGCCAAGAAGGTGTTTGTGCAAGGAGGAAGAAGCCTCATCAAGATTGAGACTCCATCTCCAAGACATTAACAAGGTGAGTGAAAGGAAAATGATGCTTCTTCTTTTTTTTTTTCTTCTTCGTTTTTTTTCTTCTTCCCTTTCTTCTACTTCTCTTTCTTCTGCTTCCTCCTCTTCTACTTCTTCCTCTTCCTCTTCTTCTTTTTCTTCTTCTTTTTCTTCTTCATCTTCTTCTTCCTATTGGGCTACTCAAACTCCTGGTTTTCACTCACACACTAGTAGGTGATGCTCGGATTCTTTTATCGATGATCTTATGCTCAATACTTGTGATTTGGTCTAGTGGAGATCTTGCTTTTCACTCATATGATAGAAGGAGATGTTCCGATTCTCTCATGAATGATCTCATGTTCAATTCTTGTGATTTGGGCTACTCAAACTCTTGGATTTCACTCACACACTAGTAGGTGATGCTCCGATTCTTTCATGGATGATCTCATGCTCAATACATGTGATATAGCCTAGCTCAATACATGTGATATAGCCTAGTGTAACTTTTTGATT
>BFEA01000384.1:29396-65059 GCA_003427395.1 Chara braunii | reverse complement strand
GGACCGATGGAAGTGAATGCCCGGACGGCTGACTATTGCTCCTAACGGGGTGCGCAGGGGTAATTCCCGGTACCAACGAGGGTATGCAAGAGCGGTAAAACGGGATGGGGTATTTTGGGCAAATGGAGAGGGGTAACACCCTGTGCCGGAGCCTGGGTACCGCGCGCGCGATGGTTGAGCTGCGCTTGAGGTATGGGATAAAACTCTACCGCTAGTACCAGTGGAGAGACCATATTGGGATAGGCCGGTGAGGAGATAACCGGCCCGCATGTGAGATTGCTTGATTTTTTTGAGTTCCCCCTTTGTAAAGATTGATTGAGCTTGGATTGTTGGACGGGCATAATTCTAAGTCTATTCTCCCCTCCCCATCTAAGTCCACACGAGTGAGAGATGATTGGAATGGAGGAGGATAGAGGTCAGTCAGAATGGAACCAAGAGAAAGAATGTGGGAAAATGGATGGCCGACCGGGGGTACTGTGGGAAGGTACTTAGGAATGGGGAGGTAAACTAGGGAGACCTTGATGAGGGGTCTGAAATAATTCTCATCTAGGACGAGGGTTGACCTAACCTGAAGGGTCCGTTTGGTACTCTCTTATGAAAACAGGGGTCGGGTGCTGGAAACAAGATGGCGCGGTGGTAGTCTTCCCCGGTCTATACCAGCGGTCCGGATATGCCAGTAGATGTATGGGACGTGGACAGATCTTGAGCCGGCATCAAACCGCGATGCTGGAAGGGGAGGACGTGTTCCTTTGGATAGAGACAGTATGGGCTAACGTCAGCTTGACAAGGTTGTCGCCGAGTTTAATGGATTTGGAGTTCCAAGGGACTGTGGAAGCCCGGGGGTGGGTCTACTCGTCACAAGACAGGGAGACTGCTATGGTCATAGATTTGGCACTCGGGAATGCGCTGGACGAGTTGTTTAGGAAGGCAAAAGCGGAGGTTGTATGGGTTGCGTGTCAGCAAAGGGAAATGGAAATGGAAAGGGTAGATGTGCGGGTGGAGCTTGGGGATAGGGGAAGCGTGAGGTGACCCGTCAGAACCATGCGATGTGTGCTGCCTCCCTTTCTGGTGGATGCGGTCTTCGGAACTGGGAGCAGGCTAATACGGATATGCCAATCCATGACGACCCTCGGACTATACTAGTGCGCTAGGCAACACTTCTTGCGGTTGTCGGTAGAAATGAGGCCGTTTGAGGGGAATTGGGCGGAGGAGCTGGCTGAGATGCTAAACTGCCTTAGCGTAGACAATGTTTTTGTCCCTAGCTCCGTGCATTGGGGGATAGTCTACAGAAATGTGGCAATAGGGGAGATATTTTTGGAAGGGGTAAGGGAGTTGTTCTACAACGAAGAGGATGACTTCAGTGATGAGGACGAAGATGAGGAGATAGAGGACAAGGACTTCTAAGGAGGGTGACTTACTTAGGGAGACCGAGTGGCCTGGTATTGTGCAGGAAGGGAAAATATGACTAGAGAGCAAATGATGATGGAATACACCTTCAAGGGATGGGAACCAAGGCGAAACAGAGGAGGAATAGAAATGCCTATACCAGCCGAAAACGAGTGGAGGGGAACCACGTGCGACTGGGTTGGGTTTGAAGTTGCCCCGAGGTATCATATGTTGGATAAAGCGGATTTGGAACCCGATAAGGGAAGAGGAAGGTTGGGACAAGATGGCAGAAGGCAAAGTTGAATCGGTTGGAACGATCGTCCATTCCGAAGACGGGTGGCGCCTATTTTGCACTATGATAGCAATGGGACAAGATCCGATGTGGCTTCTGGGGAATGCAGAGACACGAACCCAAAAGGAAGGTAGGAGGTTCGCCAACGATCCCAAGCAGGGATGTCTGGCGTGTAGTAGTTGAGGGGCGCAACGCATGTATCAACACATGAATTCCCTGCTGATTGTCCGCACCGACGCATTCATTATCATTATTTTGCTTGTGTCACTCGGTCGGAGGTTCCATCATATAGCCAGATTTTGTCTTTGATGCTGACGAACTTAATAGCAGAGTTGTGATGGGGGGATGGAAGGAACTCAAGCCTCCCAGCCTACGAACAACGGCATGGGTGCCCGAGTTCGTGGCCGAGTGGTTTGGGGGTTTCGAGCACACGATAGACGTGGCCGACTCCATGAAAGTACACATAGAGTGTGCCTGGCTGACTGAGGAATTCTATAGGATCTCATTAAAATATGGGCCCTTCTACGGAGATAAAGCCAGGGAAATCCTCACCGTCCTGAGGATAGGCAAGTATGACCGCCTAGAGGTAGACGCGGAAGCTTGGGACGCCATAGTTAGCCGGGAGGCGGCGGCTGCTCCATCCTACGTGGATGATGTCTTTAAACTGTTTAAGGTACTGTGGTTCGATTAAAGGGACCAGGAAATCCAATGCCACGGGGAAGTCGGAGTGTGAAGGACGCATGTAAAACTAGGGTGTAACATAAGAAAAGGGGGGGCCGTGTACATTAGCTTAGCAGATCGCGCGAGGGGATTAAAACAAGGGAAGGTGTCCGACCATCATGGGCACGGAAGTGGGACACGGGACAAGGAAAAAAAAAAAAAGGGACATAAGCGAGAAGGGAAAACGGTAGGAAGATGGACAATTGCTGAAGAACGGGCCGTAAACCTTTCTATGTGGACTATGCAGGAAGTTACCGAAACAACAATGGAGGCAAAACGTGTGCGAAATAAACGCAAGCCCCGGTACCCCGGACCGCCCTGGAATAACGGCGAGCGATGGGAAGTGTCCCTTCCGTCAAATTCCAACTTTCGGGGATTCGACGTGGAATGGCAGGCCGTGACTCTAGGGAGAGACAGCGCCTTCATGTTGGTGGAATGTCGGTGGACGGGGATGAGACTCAACCGAGGGCCTGGGGATGACTTGTTTTCCAATTTAGAGGTAACCGGGGTCGTGTACCTACCCGAGACTGGCTGGCACTTGCTGGGGATAGGAATAGCGCAAGGCCACGAATTGGCTCCCGTCTTTCAGAGGGCGGCCCGGGTGTTGACGCGAGTAGGACAATCTGTCAGGGGTAGAAGAAACGTGGACTTACTTAACAGGGTGGAAATGAGAGGTTGGAGGGAATTCAGGGCAACATCCACGTCGCTGAGGTGTCGGGTCCCCCGATTTACGATAGACCTCATCTTCAGGAGCCTCGCAAGGGCGCAGGAGCTGGCAGACTCGACAATAATCTGGGTAGCCCACTTCCCCTATCAGACCATCGAGATGTTATATGGCGTTGCCGTGGAACATGGGCCGATATGGGGAAACAGGGCCCATGAATTACTGGGAGTTATCCATATCCTGATATTTGGGTTGCCACGGCTAGCCTGGGCGGAATACGAACACATAATCTTGAGGGAAATCGAGATAGGGGAGAGTTATCTAGCGGGGGTGGCTCAACTATTCGAGGAGCCTACCGAACCGGAAGGGCCACGAGGACGAGAACGGGACTAGCATCCAGGGGCGGGCCAATAGGGCAAATCATGTATAGCCCGCTACGTACAGGGGCTCACCGATGGAAATAAAGAAGGACATTCGGACCCGGACGATCAAAAACCTCTAGAAAATAAAAGGGGGAGGGTAGATTCATAATGGTTGTCGTGACCCTGGAGGTCGAAAAGGGGAATACTGCTCGGGAAACTTTCCTTAGTGGGATGCCTAACCGGGACTCCTACGCCCCGACCCGACGCAACAGGGGCACTCTAAACGAGCCTGTGATAAAGGGAACTAAGTCGTGTCCCTTAGCTCGGTAGGGCGGCAGGGCCGGTCGCGGCTCCTTCTTAGGGAAGCAATCGGGAAACGGAAATGGGGAGAAGGCTACCACCCGAATAAATATAAGCCAACGAAGTCGGAACCTAAATGCCTCGCGCTGCGTGTGTCCTGGGAATCCTTTGGTCTATGCAGAACTAGGCAAATGACAACGGAGAATGAGACAGATAACCGTAGGAGCGAAGGAGGACCAGGCTTAGGAGGCAGTGCTGTGCAGAGCGAAGAGGGTCAGAAAGACAGAGAATCGATAAATCCGGATGGTACCAAAGGGAACCGGAAGGAAATCTCCTCCGGGGAAAGCTCCGGGAAAGTCAGGAAGCAGGCAAGGGATCAGGAGACCAAGGAGGGCAGAAATAAGGATAGGACAAGCCCCCGGAATTCAGAGGGAGCCGTGTCTAAGAAAGTGAGGATCACAAATGCGAGGCGCAAACTCGCAGAGATAGAAAAAAGGACCGCAGAGTACAAGGCAAGATTGATTGAGGAAATGATGACTGGGAGCGAAGAAGGCCCTCTGCGGGAGGAACCGCGGGATGAACGGAAAACTCGCCGAGGCGGAATTAAACAAGGGGAAAAGGGTAGTGACCGTGGGGGAACACCGAGCAAAAGGAGGAAGGAGAGAGAGAACTCCCTAGGGATGGGAGCAGAGAAAGCTACGAACCCCCCAACCATAGATAGTCGGGCTGGCCGCCTACCGACCACACCTGCGGTAACACGAGGATGTGAAGGACTCTGGAGCCTTAGGGAAAGGGTGCAGGGATGGTTCGACCCGAAAGGAACTGCAAAGACTAGGGAGGGACAGAAGGCCGGCAAGGAAGGGCAAGATACCAGTATGGCGGGTGAGGCCTGTAGCTCCGAAGGCGGCCTTAGGAAGATAGTATCGTCCCTCTCGCGAGCACTGGACAAAAAACAAGGCTACCTAGCGGACGCTAAGAAAAAGTTGACGTTTGACGGGGCAAACATCACGAAGTTCCTAATAGATTACGGGAATCTGGCCGTTGTCGGCCCAATTACCCTTACAAGGGTGATTGGGTGCGCTCTTGTAGTTTGCAGGAAATACGTATTTGGGGATATTTAGGAGCGCGTCCCATTTCTGTGCGCCCATAACCGATTCCCAAGGATTGGGAATGGCACACGCTTTGTGTTGATTAGAGAGTGTGTGACCGTGCACTTGCGGGCACGCGTTAGCCGGACCAAGCGATTGATCAAGGAAGACTACGAGACGCCGGTAGGACAAGTAAGTGCCAGGCTAGAATTTCTGCGGCGGTCGCAGCCTCGCACGCACGAGCGAAGTTACAGGCAGCGTCGCGTTGACCAGGTAAGGCTGTGACTAGAGGAGGATGTTGTCTGACTTAGATAGTCGGGCTAGCCGCCTGCCGACCACGCCGGAGGTAACGTGAGGATGTGAAGGACTCTGGAGCCTTAGGGAAAGGGTGCTGGGATGGTTCGACAAGAAAGGAACTGCAAAGACTAGGGAGGGACAGAAGGCCGGCAAGGAAGGGCAAGATACCAGTATGGCGGGCGAGGCCAGTAGCTCCGAAGGCGGCCTTAGGAAGATAGTATCGTCCCCCTCGCGAGCACTGAACAAAAACCAAGGCTACCTAGCGGACGCTAAGAAAAAGTTGACGTTTGACGGGGCAAACATCACGAAGTTCCCTAATAGATTACGAGAATCTGGCCGTTGTCGGCCCAATTACCCTTACAAGGGTAATTGGGCGCGTTCTTGCAGTTTGCAGGAAATACGTATTTGGGAATATTTAGGAGCGCGTCCCATTTCTGTGCGCCCATAACCGATTCCCAAGGATTGGGAATGGCACACGCTTTGTGTTGATTAGAGAGTGTGTGAGTGCGCACTTGCGGGCACGCGTTAGCTGGACCAAGCGATTGATCAAGGAAGACTACGGGACGCCGGTAGGACAAGTGCCAGGCTAGAATTTCTGAGGCACTCGCAGCCTCGCACGCACGAGCGAAGTTACAGGCGACGCATTGACCAGGTAAGGCTGTGACTAGAGGAGGAGGTTGTCTGACTTACTAGAGGCCGACGTTTCAGGGACACGCCATGAGAAATTTCGCAGGCATTAGGATGACCATGCACTGTCGATAGTAGAAGGCGCAGCCAAAAACAGAGTAAGGATGGCGCGAATCATAAAGGCCGGGGTTTTCCGGCGTGGAGACAGTGAAAGGGCGGCCTTTCCTAGAAAAAAGCAGCGTGGGGAAAGCCCCAGGCTGTTGGCCATAGCATTGCGGGACAGCGTGCACGGCGGGCAGAGTAAAAGCCTGCATCTGAGCCAGCGGAGGCGCGCCTGCAGAACTGTGGGGTTGAGCGGGAAAGTAAGCAGCAGCAGCCTTAAACCCAGGCTGGCCACAGTTACCATTTACATACTGGCTGGCGCGCACCCGGTCCAGGCTTGGGCTTAGCCCTATTGGTTACGGTGTTAGGCTTTCACCAGGTGGATCCCGGGATCGAGGCCAGCAGCGAGCAGCGGAGGAGCAAAGGAGCCGACTTTGGCGCAGACCGAGGGGCTGAGGGTCCCACGGGACTATCCCCCTTGGTTTTGCGGGGGGGGATCCGGCCGTGGGCCCGCGGATCAGGACCAAGGACCAAGTGCCGACGGTCCCCTCCACCTCAGCTGTTTTCCTAGATTTTCTAAGTTTTATTTTTTATTAGTTTTTATTATTATTATTATTATTTATTTATTTTTTTTGTCCCATTTGGGATGGGGCCTGACACCGGTCCCTGGAGCCAGCAGTGGCCCAAGAGCCTAGCGCTGTGGATACACCCATGCGCTGTTAGAATTCAGACCCAAGTTCGGACCAGATAAGGGGACTTGGTGAGTAGGATTAAATATTCCTGAAATTGCCTAGGCCCGGCGAGTTGCCACGGTAATACCTCACAGTCGTCGGTTTGGCCATGGTCCTTTGGGACGTCCATTAAAATTGGAACGATACAGGGAAGATTAGCGTGGCCCCTGCGACACATTGATGAGGGGCTATGCCCAACCATGTCGCTGTGTTCTTGGTTTGGACCTTGCGGGATTTAGTTCCGCGGTCAGAAATTTGTATTTTTTTTGGCTCATCAAGTTTTGGGCCACCGGGCCTGATCTTCAGACCATAGTTTGCAGGCTGGGCCTTTTCAGCCCAGCTGTTTTTGTTCTTTTCATTTTTTTGACGGGCTGGGCCTTTTCAGCCCTGATCTACTTGACGGGCTGGGCCTTTTCAGCCCAGCTGTTTTTGTTCTTTTCATTTTTTTGAAAACGGGTAGGTCTGTGGATTTATTTGTTTTTTTTGTACAGGTTCCCATCTAGGTGCATGTAGGGAGATCTTGAAAGTCTGACCGTAGATGTTAGCTGTCTGGACAAACAGATAAGGTGACTGCTGTGTGTTAGTAGAGAATTAGAGTAGAAAAGGCTGGGGACCGACGGAGATGACGTTCACTCGGCTTACTTTCTCATAGCGGATTCCGTGGAGGGCACGTTGCTCCCTCGCTGCGCTATTTTTGTGGGTGTATACGTAGGGCGCCTTCCTCATGCACCACTGATGCCCATAGCTGAGGTCGAGCAGTTCTGTTGGTAACAGAACAGGGCACATCGTCTGCAAAACGTGAGAGAAAGAGAAAGCGGAACTGATGAAGGAAGGTGCACGAACGGGGTCTGCATCCGGTCCAGGTACGTGAGGATGGGAGAGGGAAACTAACGAAGGTGGAGAATGGATATGGTGAAGGGAGGAAATCAGCAGCCTACTCAACTCCTAATGAAATCAGGCGAGAAAAGGAGCTAAGTAGGACTCTTTATGTGGGCGAGTTGAATGGTTGAGTCGGCTCTGCGTCTCGATGAATGGGAGTCTGGGAAAATGAGCTAGGAGAAAGAAGGAGTGCGGTAGAGACGGGAGAAGAGACAAGACGAGGGAGAAAATGGGATATCTCACCCATTTCTCGATGAAACAGGGCGAGTGAAGAGTTGAAATTGGGGTGTTGGGCTATGGCGAATCAGATAGCAGCGTCAGTTTTGGGGCTCAAGCAGCGGTTTCAGCGGTAGGAGTGATGAGTGCTGCGCGGTTTTTGTTTTTTCCTCATTCTTGATCTTCTTTTTGAGCCTAGATGAGCGGAAGACAGCCTACATCGGGAGAGTGGAGGACTTACCTGTTGTAGATTAGTTGGTGTCCTTTTGCAGACAACTGTCGAGAGAGCGGAGTGGAGAGGGGTTGGCAGTAGAAATTTGGTAATGAATCTTTCCATGCTATGGTGGAAGATTCATCCTCAATTTATTTCCTTGCATATGCTCGGCACCACCGTGTTCGTTTGGAGTACATAGCATCACAAGTATACATACTCGTGGTGCCCACCACAACAGCCATCTTCATGTGAAGTAGTCACTGCCTTGGTGGTGTGATCTCCTCCCCTGTCGGATCGTGGTTCTCACTGCTATTAGCACGGTGTGGCCGTACTGATCACAGGTTTGTTGTTGTAATGGTTGTCGAGTAGGACCACAGTCGTCATCATCATCATCAACTGGCTGCCACGGTGCAGCGTTTTCGCCCGTTCCCCGTTGTTTGGCGTGGTGTTCATTCCGGCGTAGTCGGCTTGGTGATTGTAAAGAATCTTTCCACTTTTTAGTGTAAGATTCATCCTCCTTATTCACACGTGGGGAACGCAGGGAGCAGGCGCACTCGGGCCTCTGTGTGTGTGTGTGTGTGTGTGTGTGTGTGTGTGTGTGTGTGTGAGAGAGAGAGAGAGAGAGGGCTGCGGGGAGGAGGAACGCACCTCTGTTTTGGATGATGCATCCGGCCACTTTCTGGAGGGAGATTCACTCTCCTATATGGCAGTGAATCTTTCTTTTTCTTTTTTTTTTTTTCATCAGATCACGTTTTGGTTGTGAGCTTGATCGCCATCGCCCTCCCCACACGTTGCTAGTTGTCCCGCTGACAGTCATTCGCCCCCCTCATGTTTCGTGCTCCATTGTTCAGACTTAGTTTTTCCGTTTTCTCCTTCCTCCGAATGTGGACTGAATCTGGCCATAAATAATGGTGACCGTCGTGTTCTAGCGGAGGAAAAGAAACAGGGGGAGGATTACACACCTGGGTTATGTGTCTTTTCAGATTTAAGTGGGAGAGTCATCCTAGTATTGTACATGTATCTATCCCTGTCCTAGCGGAAAATTTACTCGGGATCTGCTGAGAGGTAGGCGGGGAAGACAATGGGGCACATATAGCGCTATAGGCGTGTGAGGGAAGATAAAGAGGCGGATCGGAAAGGAAAGTTCGTCAGAGGCCGAGGGGAGCAATTTGAAAGAAAAAAAAGGGGAAGAAGAGAAAAAAAGATTCGTCAGTCGTAGTGCACCATCTGTTAACCACGGTCTGCAGAGTAAGATTTGAGCCATGCCTGAGCAGAGCGAGGCTGAAGGAAACTTTGGTGGAGATTCACACTGGCAAAATCATTCGTCAAGCTTGAGTATAGAGGCGAAAGGTTAGTTTGACCGTCTGGTGGTTGGTCCCTCTCAAAGTTGCTGCAGTCTACTAAGAGAAGGTTTGATATGAAGGTAATGATGGACTGCATGACCGACATCTGCATGTAGTTGGTTGCTGCTGCCGAGGATCATGATTCTGCTTATCGCTGTAACTGAGGAAGAGTGGTGGTACGATCGTGGCCTGGGCGCTGAGCTCCGTAGCACTTGTGGTGGTGGTAAGCATACACTTTGGGTGACCCTTTGAGTTCGTTGGTGTCATATTAGCGGACTCCTGATTTCTGACCGCTTAGACTGACTGGTCTTCATCATGACCTTGTGATCCAGCAGTCCGCGCCCAGCTGCGAGCGGAGGGGTTAGTGGTCCGTTCATACACAAGTCTCGGGAAGGGTGGTGGTCTTGAGGTCGCAGGGCGTGGAGTAAGCAGGTGTTGCTTGCTGCCCATTACTAGGCCGTGATGTGTTTATGATGAGCGTTTGCGGTACTAACTGTGCATTTTGCAGTATGAAACGGTTTTCACCTTTTAGCAGTGGCTGATGCAGTACCCAGGGTTCGATCCCTAGACCTCACCCTACCCATGTACAGTATCTGTGTAGACCTCGAGAATTGAACCTGTGACCTGTGTATTCGTAGGCAGTTGGTAGGCCTGTCGTAGGTCCATAGGCAGCAGGGGTTCAATCTGTAGGTCTATAGCGTAGGCATCTTAGTGAGTTCCGGAAGCTTAGCTGTAGACCTTCTAGAAGGTAGGCAAGTGGGCAAGTGGTCAAGTGGTGAGGCAAGTGGTGGACTAAACCGCAGTGCAACAGCAGTACAACGTCGGTAGGATAGTGGTGAGTCCACACTCAGTCAGCGGAAGGTCCAGTCAGTCCCAGTCCGGGCCAGCAAGTACCACAGGGGGACTGTGAGCACCAAGGGCCGATGGCAAAGGGCAGACCAACGAGTTTCTGAAGTATAAATCAAGAGGCAGCGCCCAGCCATTCATTCATTCCTGCCTGAGCCATGCGGAAGCGCTGCCACATCGACTTGTGCAAGGAGGTCTGCAGATGAGCCCGGAGGACGCAGTGGGCAAGAGAGAGGGAGTTAGCATAGTGATAGGTTAGATGCGGCGACAGCTGCCATAGCCATAGTTAGTAGTGAGTGTGTGTGTGTGTTCGAGTGTTAAGAGTGTTAAGAGTGATGCGTGTGGGGTATCCAGGGTGATCCAGTGTATGTGAACAGTGAGATGTTTGGGCGCTGAAGTCGCCATAGCCAATTGAGAGTGAACTCGTATCTGAAAGCCATATCTCTGAGTTTTGAGTGGGCGCATGTCGCCAGTATGCTGCGTGCTGTTTACATACATGAAAAGTGTGTTTGAAAACGAGTCTCATTGCATTGTACATCTGCTACACAGCACTGTGAAATTGTGAGGGTTGCTGGGCACAGATGTCGTGGATCTACTGTGCACCTTTACCACGTACTTGCTGAACGCAATACTGTCCCTCACTGTGTCTTGCGCCACATACTACTCCAGCGCGGCGCTACTGCGTGCAGTATTGTGCTACTGATGAGTTTTGCTGAGTCTCGCTGCATATTACCGCATCTCGAATAAAGCACTATGGGCACGCAGTCCGCCAGCCAAGGTCTACTGTGAAGAAGCCTGAGGGTGGAAACACGTACCTGGTGTAGCACAGGACTGCACAACGGGCAGGTACTTATACTCCAGTAGAGTGACGCTGTTTCTGCAATGGGTGGAGCTGATGAGTTTGGGGCAACGCTGCCGTTTTCGGCGCCTTACCGTACTGCATGATACATCGCTGCATTTACTATGCAGCGTGGTGGGTGGCTGCTTCGTTGAGTTTTTGCTGTGCGTGGACACAGGGCATTTGTATGCGACGTAGTACTAGTTATACAGCACTGAGTGATGTTGTGATCCACTGCGTAGGGCGGAGTTACTGCTCAATGTTGCTACTTTACTCACCCGCAGTGGTGACTTAGGTCAGACAGGAGGCTGGTGCCCAGCATTCAGGACGGGACTGCTCAGTTTTACTGAGCTTGTTGTAGCATTACTGTGTGCTCGACCATAGCCTGATTACCAAGCAACACTGTGCGCAACTATGCACAGCTGCTTATTATTGTATTTCAGGGCGGATTTCGTTGATTGAGCGTTGCTACATTGCCTAGCTATTGCGCATGGTGGATGTGTGCACTATCACGGATTCTCACCTGCATTCCGGAGAGAACAATAGAGTATGCTTTGTTGTCATCCTGAGCTGTTCGAGTACGGTTTGGTTAGAGGGCAGTGGTGCGATTTGAGGGAGGTAGTCAGGCTTGAAGGGAAGGTTATTGCCGCGACCGGGAACACCGTCTGAGCACGAGCTTTCCATTTCTGTCAGATCGCAAGATTGACCACTCTTGCTGCGTATTTTTGGCCATCATTGCGGGGCCCTCGGGCGCATCCAGATTTCAAGGCCCTCTCATTGTGAGTTGAGTTGTCCCACTCTCGGATCTGGAGAGTCTGAACTTTCTACTTCTATCTTTTTTACTCTCAGTCTAGTCTGAGGTTACGAGAGGAAGGCGGCAGGCGAGATTGCAACCCGTAGGTCCGCAGCAAGGCCTTGTGGGAGGTCCACCCACCTATTGCGGGAGCTCTGCCGGAACCCAGGCGGGGTTCTGGAGGCAGGGAACTTCAGGTATAATCTCATCTGACGCATGTGACCCATCCCCTTAACTATATTACTCCTTTGGGTATCTGAACATAGCTATGAAAGGTTATTGCTTTAAATTTTCTATTTTTGTTATGTATGTCAGGATATGCATTGTGGAAAGTTAAATGAACAAGTAAATATGAGAGTTCAGATAATCCCCTTGAGAGAATTCAGACAAAAGGAATGGGGGGAAGGTGGGTGAAAGATGTTTTGCATGCTTTGACCGGGTCAAACCAAGGTTGAGCCCCTCCGGGTGGATGTGGGCTCGGTGCTGTGTTTTATTGATGTTTGCTGGGCGGTGTGAATGGCTTTCATGGCTGGTCCCACCCGGGTAGGATGGATCAGTCGCTGTTTCTTTTGGGGTTTCCGAACAGGAGGACGGGCACCCTAGGGTAGGGACGGCTCAGATTCCTGGTGTTTATTTGAACGAGTTGAGGTGCATGTTTCTTCTGAGGGAACAAAGGGCATAAGACTAAGCGTACCCTAGGGTAGGGCGGCTTAGCCATGAGCCATGAATCAACTGGTCAACCAGAGTATAAAATTGCATACATATATTATTTTGAACTTATACTTCTGGCAGACCGGGCATACGATGACAATAAGGAATAGTAGTAGTAGTAGTAGTAGTAGTAGTAGTAGTAGTAATACTTGAAGTAGTAGTAGTAGTACTAGAAGTCGTAGTAGCAGTAGTACTAGAAGTCGTCATCGTCGTAGTAGTACTAGAATTCGGTAGGGAAAGCCAGTCAATAAGTCAAATAGAACTAAAGAAGAAAGGAAATGGATGAAAAATAAAAAGAAGGTAACAGGGCATGTTGAACGTACCCTAGGGTAGGGCGGTTCAGTTCTATGCTCATAATAACATTAAAGAGGGCGGATCGGAAGTTCCATTTGTTGGAAAGGTCCGATCAATTGCCTAACAGGAGAAAGAAAAACTTGCATATTAACTGTTGTATGGCTAACTAGGCGTACCCTAAGGGTTAGGGCGGTCCAACGTTTTGTCGTTTGTACTTATGTTCAGGCAAGTTAGGCCTACGCCTGGGTAGGGATGGTCTGATGTTATGCCATATGTAACCTTGTATAGGGCAGGCTGGGCACACCCTAGGGTTAGGGCAGCCCAGTCCTATGCTTCATGTCGTTAGGTTGGCAGAAACCAGACTTACCCTAGGGTAGGGCGGTCTGGTCATATGCATTATGTATACAGTGTATGTTATGTTGGACACACCCTAGGGTACGGCAGTCCAGTTATGCGTACCTTATCTGTTACTTAGGCAAATTAGTTACACCCTTCCATGTTTGGGTGAGTCTGATTGTATGCCATAGGCAAGGGGGTCTACTAAGGGAAAAGAACTGAGTGATCTAACGAACTACTTGGGTCAACCCGATGTGTTGATTGTGAGAGATGTTTGTTTATGCATGCTTGTGGGCTCTCACCCTGGGGCGTTTTTTTGGATAGGTTAGTTGCTTAGATGCTCGCCAAGTGTTGGAGCCATAGGTAGATGAGATGGATGGTGGGAGGGAGAGCTTAGGATAAAGATAGGACTGACCCTGCTAGGAGTTAGGATCAGGGCTAGCTCACAATCTCATCTAGAGGTCATGCGGCTTGTCATTGATTCTAAATCATCAAGCAGGTATCAGAAGATAGTCCCAAGTATAGCTTGCTTTGTCTTTCTGTCTTTCAGCTTTGTATAAATCTTGACAGCCTCCTATTCCTGCGGGAAGCGCTGCCGAAATTTCTACAAATCTAAAAGAGATGGTCATTCTTAGGCTCGTAGAGATTCTGGAAAGGCACTTTTCCTACGGGAAGCCCTGCCGAAATTTCGCAGAATTTGAGGAGTTCGAATATTTTTCAGCAGGGGGCTACGTAGCAGATCTACCCTGAAGAGGGGAGATACACAGCGACTTGGTACCAGTGAGGAGAATTGACAGTAAGGTTAGTAGAGGAGCTAGGTTACAACTTAGGGGGTATTCTCCCTTTCGGCATGAACATAGTAGTGGTTCTTTTGGCCTGTACATGTGATGCAAGTTTCAATATTTCGCCTGAAGGCTTGATCTGATCAGCCGATCTGTCAGAAGGATCACGCTTCTGTTATCACTAATAACAGGTCGGTTGCCGATTCGTCGGTTTACGACTCAACTTCCCTATTTCTCCTGCCTCTCAACCTAAGGCCTTGGCCCTTGCCAGGATTTATGTGTTTCTTTGGGTTTTCACCCAGTTTCTTTATAAATGGCCATTTCTTAAAGACAGAGTATCTTCATTGAGAATTGGTGGGGAGATGGTTGGGCTTGCGGGCATAAGGCAGGGTGTGAGCAGCAGAAGGTTGAAAAGTTGACCCCTTTAGTGTGTGTGATGTTGTTTGAATGTTGTGCGTATGATTGCAAGTATGTATGAGAGAATCTCGATTAAATCTTGTTGAGTGATTATGTTTGGATTCAGATGGGTAAACCACACAACTATCGTGAGAGTGAACTACCCCACAACTTTATGTTTGAGTGAAATTGTTCCTTTCCCATCCTGATAATGTGGTAATCAGAGTAAGCGTACGCTCGGTTAACCCGTGTAGGGCTATGCGACCGCACGCTTACGTTTTTCTCTACTCAAAGATTTTATTTGGTCTGACGTTAGTCCCAGGCATGGAATTCAAGGTCCTTGTCCAGGACGTTCCGGGTCCTAGGTTCAGCGCTGAAGGGATCACCCCTCGCACAGGGGCTGATTTACTTGATGCCAGGGGAAACGGAAGCGCCGCAAGGATGAGGGGCTGTCCCCCAGCAACTCGGTCCGGCGGGGCGTTCCTGTCTTCCCCTGCAATTAAGTACTCCTTTTTTTCTTTCCTTGTTTTAAATTATTTTGGTGGAATGATAAAGTTCCGGGCGGAAGGACTAGCGAGCCGCTGGTGATCCGCCAGACAACTCACCACCGCTCTGAATCCCTTCCTGCCCTAGGGACCATCTTACCCCCCACCCGTTGGGGCACCTCAGGGTGCTGAAGATGGTAAGGCGCTCAGGCCGGTTTTGCGCTCGCTAAAGGGTTACCCCCTTAGCACGCACCTCAGCCGACGCCTGAGCGTCGAGAGCGACCCCATGGCTCAGATGAGGCCACTCAGGTATGGGCACCACATGCTGTGTCGTCATCACGACTGCTTACGCAAGCCCGGATTGTTGGTCAGGTATGCGCAGGTCTTGCGTCCGCGCGGTTTTATATTAACCCACACGCGCAGCGTTTACCGATTTCCGCGCTCAAAAGTTATGGGTCAAGTGGAGAGGGCAAAAGCGTTACGGCCAGTAGACCCGAGTTTTGGCAGCACAAAACGACGCATGGGCAGGGAATCAACCCTAGTCGTCCTAGGGGGACCCGCGTACGAGTCTCCAACGTCTCGAACATCGCGTTGCCTATGGGTCTGATTTTGGGCATCATCCGCACACATCTTTCGTGTTGGCCTACCTCTTCCATCTGAGACCGCTATCAGATTATGGGCCAGAAAGAGAGAGGAACGGGGGTGATCCTCTATCTCTATCGGCAGTTGTTTCCTCCTTTAAGTTTCCAAGGTTGGACGTTACAGTCCGTGGTAGCCGTCAAAGTCAAACCTCTTGAGTTTGGCTACCACGACAGCCCTGAAGCTGTCTACTCAACCCCTCTGCACAGGGTGCAGAAGAGGGTGTGGTCTTCAACCGCGCATGGCGGTTGTCTAGCGCCGAGAAGGTAACTCCTCAAAGCGCTTGTCAGCTGACACTTGAGTGTCGAGCACGACCCTCGAGATTACCAAGGGTCGCGTGGTTATGAGTACTACGTAGTACCCCATCAGCACGAATGCTTGCGTATGCCCGCATGGCTGGTTGATATGAGGGGGTCAAGCGCTCGCACGACTCTTATACGAAAGCCCAGCGTGCGATACCCATCTGATTCTCCTGGCATAAAGTTATGGGCCGGATTCTGAAGGGACTAGGAGTGTTGTTTGTGATATTTGTTTTGAGTTTTATGGTGTGTAGATGTGAGTGTGTGGTGTAACGCGTGGTGTGTGTGATACGTCCTAGTCGACCGACGCCGAGCCGTGTTTGGGACCTCAGCCCCCCAGTGCGTCGATTCGCGTGCGGGTTCGATTTTTGGGCTATCCACCTCGCGTAACCCCCTATGCTACAGCGAACGAGAAACGCCCTCGGCTGCGCCACCTCTGCAATTGCATACGAAAAACCTTCGCATGTGGTTCAGTAGCTCGGCGGGGATACGCCCACCTAAGGGATGGTGACAGCTCCCGCAAGTGGAGGTAAGCGGTGCCTCGCGTAAACCTGTCCTGTCGTAGGGGCTCGCAAGAGGTACGGCTGGCGCACTCGGTCGGAGCGGCAAATGCTCTCCGTGACAAGTCCTGCAAAATCCTGCGTGACGCAGTCGGGAGGGTCCCCGCGCGGGACCGATGCGCTCGACACCGCATTGTTGAAATGGACCGAAGAAGAAAAGATGGACCACCTGGGGCAGCATGTGTCTTTGAGCTTGGGGCGGGACATAATGGCCATCGTAGCCGCGAGTCGATCCTGGAAGGAAACCCGGGATGTAATGATGAGGAAATACTTAGCAGCAGAGAAAATGACAACGGAGGCCGGTTTAGCAGCAGTGCAGAGGAAGAACTTCACAACATACAATGACTTCCTACGGGAGTTTACCCTCGTAGCACTAAGGATCCCCGGGGTTACGGAACGGATAATGAACAAATACTTCCTCAGGCAATTCTTCGAGTTCGACAAAGACAAGATTTTGTCGGCTTACCAACAGACCAGCAAGTTTGTAAACACCAGGGATGTTGATTTCAGCACAGTAATGGATCTGGCCGAGAAGACGGTAGTGAACGAGACATTGGCCTTGCTTAAGGAATGGGAGGTCATAGATCTGACTGGTAGGACAGGTGACAAGGTAAAGAAGGGGATTGAAAGTCTACATGAACGGGTGCACGAAGTCGATAGCAAGATTGAAAGGGTGGAGAACGCGCTACTAGTTATGCAAGCGCAAGTATCCCGACCCGCCCTCCCTCCCCAGGAAGCCGTAGTTCCCCCAGGAGTAGCCAATCGAGGTTTCGGACAGAGAGATACCGCTAACGAGCAATGCAAGTACTGCACCGCGGTGGGATATTTTGTGCGCGCGTGTCCAAAACTCAACCATGATATATTAAAAAGGAGATGTACCAGGTCATTAAAGGGAGAGATATTCGGACCGCAGGGAGAACGGGTGAATTGGAACTCACCAGGGGGGATGCGGCGAGCCATTATCATGCTCGATGGGCTAGAGATAGCGGCCGTAGAAGCTGAGCCCGTGGTCGATATCATCTGGGATCAACTTCGGGGACGCGGGTCGCAGGTCAACTTCATTCTGGAAAACGACGGACGTGATACGGTGAACGCGACTACTCGACTAGGGACGGCTGGGAGAAGGATTATCCGTGATACCGTGATGGAGGAGGTTGTTGGAAGCTCCGTGCCCCAGGCGGAGCCCGAGGCCGGGGAACCAGAGAAAGTTTATGGGAAACCTAGGGAAGAGGAGCCTATAGACAAAGTTACCGTTGCTAAAAAGAAGTTTAGGTATCAAATTTCGATCTTAACCATACTTGAGATCGATGACACCCTAACCAAATTACTAGGAACCATGGTGTCGGTGTCGTTTCAGACCATGCTGTAGGGCAGCCCTAGGTTGCTCAGGAGGCTTAGACAACTGTTGACTCGACGGCGAGTAGAGATAGACAAAAACCCCGAATCACCGGAAGAAGAAAGGGAGGAGGAAGCTCCGCAAGAAGTCGCTAACCTTCAAAGGAGTCGCGGGGATTTGGAGGATCTCAAGAAAGCCTTTGTGGACATCCGCTTGAGCTTGCCTGACCGAGAAGGTGGCGAGGTCATGAGGGCACCTCCCAAAACAAAGCTCAGCTTCCATGCGCTACCCGTAGGAAAGTTGAAAATCCAGATCGGGACTCGTCATACTGACGCATTAGTAGACGGGGGAGCGGAAATCACTCTCATAAGGAGAGAGTTTGCAACAATCACGGGTTGTACGGTAAATAAGGAAGTAACAGGGACCATCCGGGGAGCCGGTGGGGAAATTTCGTTCGCTGGGTATGTCACGAAATGCGCACTCAAGGCAGGAATCAGGGAGTCAATCTGGTCGTTTCAGCGGATGACCGTAATGGAGGAAATGGACCACGACATAATCCTCGGGAGATCGTGGTGCGCAAACGTAGAAATGATAGGTATGCACTTGCACGATGGCACGTACATGGTATGCACTTGCACGATGGCACGCACATGGTAGACATAGAGGACCCAGTGACCGGCCGGGGGGAGCTCCTCCTACTCCTGGGGACGGGGGGAGACCCTCCGAAGGGGAAATTAGCAACATGGTCACCATCTTTCGAAGATAGCGCGCGGAACGGGGTTTTTCGCGGATGGAAGGCATGAGAGAAAGGGTAGAAATCATAATCGAGGAAGCATTCAATAAGAAGGAATGGATCAAGATGGGCCTGCCCCAGAAGAAGAACCAGGAGGCGAAATTTTAGGTGTTATGGTGGCAGAAAGGGAATCAGAAGTCGAACTCGGAGCCAGCCTGCCCAAGCGGAAAGAAGTGCACATGGACATGCCCGAAGTCACACTCGAGATTCCTCATTTGTTACAGCTCATCAAGGCCATCAGATACCACAACGTAGGAGTGGACTCGGCGGCATTGACCAAATTCGAAGGAGAAGTGCAGAAGGGATATTGTCTCAATGGAAAGTTAGTCAGTATTCAACCATGAATCGTAAAGGTGACGAGGGTAATTGCGACCGTTCATTTTTAAAGAGAGATCCCGGAAGGAAGTATTCGACAGTACAAACCAGTAGGAAAGAAAGTGAAACCGGTCTCGATCCTGCTAGAGACATCTAAGGAAGAGACTATGGAGAAGGAGGACAAAGTCCTTCGAGTGATCCGAGAGAGGCAAGCGACGGAGGGGCATCGGATACCGGATGAGGTAGCGGATACAATGAAGATAGGGGTCGAGGGATTCTTAACAGAAGAAGAAACCCGCTTGATCAAAAGGACATGCCAGGAGTTTCACCTGGCATTTGCCTTTAGTGATCACTAAAAGGGGCGATTGGACGCGAAGCTGATTCCTTTAGTCAGAATCCACATGGTAGAGCATGAGTGCTGGAATGACAAGGGTCCGTCCTATAAGTTTGGGACAGCGGGGGAAGTGACAGACCTTCTTCGAGCAAAGATGGACTCCTTCGTCGCAGAGCCTGCGGTGTTGAGGGAGGCTAGGAAGCCGTGATGAGCCTAGTGGAATCTTGGGAAAAGAAAGAGTTGAAGTGGATAATAAACCAGATGCAGGAGAGAAGGGACGACGACTAGGAAGGGAAGGGGGTTTTCTATGCTCTTGTATACGAAGGGATTTTCCGGGAGATTGGGTTGTTATTGGTGGGAAACAAACAACCCGTGGAAGTTAGCGTTAAAGCAAGGGAGGAGGTCGAAAGATACGTCCTAAAGGGTGGTCACCTATTTAGAAGGGAGGAAGGTGCCATGCCGAGGAGAGTGGTGTGCGGGAGATCTAGACAGTTGGACGTGATCCAGGCAATGCACGAYGGACTAGCGGGAGGACATCGATCRTCCAAAGGAACTTTTGCGAAGATAGTGCCGCTCTATTATTAGCCATGCATGGCAGGAATGGTCGCCACGTACTGCCAGACCTGCCTGATCTGCTAAGAACGGAGCTCGGTAGGCGTCTTCGAGCCGCTTAAACCAACGCGGGTGTTGGGGTCGGGACATCTGGTCCACCTTGACCTTGCGGTCATGCCTGTATCAATAGATGGGTACAACTATATATCTTGGATGCGAGAGACAACTTGAGTTCGTAGAGGCGGTCGCTCTCAAGAAAAAGACAAGGAGAAGTGTAGCCGATTGGATAAAGGACTTCTACTTGAGGCATCCCTTCATCAGGAGGTTAATAGCAGACAATGGGACAAATTTTGTGAACCAAGAAGTGTTGATGCTTAAGAGGCTCTGCGTACCAATCAAGCTCATCGAGCCATATCATCCGGTGGCCAATGCACCTGTGGAAAGAGGCCACCGGACATTAAAGAACACGATTGCGAAGCTCGCGGCGAACCATCTAGGGAGTTGGCCTAGGAATCTTAAGCAAGTTGTCTTCTCTGAGAACATGACACCTAAGAGGACAACGGGATGTATCCCAGCAGAACTTTGGTATGGAAGAAAGATCGACTTTCCCGTGGAGGCCTTCATACCTACTTGGAACAGGATGATTCGCGTATGACCACGGAAGAGTTGATTGAGGCGAGATGTCAACAAGTTCTTAGAAACGAGGAAGTCATGGAAGACATCGCCAACCGGGTACTGGACAGCAGAATGAGGGACAAAGCGAGATGGGATCAGGTTAAGAATGTCAAAAAGGAGCCACTTCTGGTGGGGGACACGGTATTGCTAAGGAACTCGGCACTGGAAAGTACTTGGTCTGGGCAACTGGGGAGGAGGTTCAAAGGTCCCTACCGGGTCGCCAAGCGGGTGGGACTGAACACCTTCGAACTGGAAGATTTGGATGGGACTGGATTGAAAGGACCCTTCCTGGGGCAACGATTAGTCAGGTTTCTAAGTCGGGACCCAGTGAAACAATGGCTTCAGGGGGCCGAGGATAAGGAAACTGAGGGGGTACAAGCTAAGGACTGACAACGACCTTGCCCACACTATGGTTTTGTCTCTGACTGCGTCCGTGGGACTGTCATTTTTTTGGGGCTGGGGCAATGGTTTGGACTGACTGAGGTTGGAAGGCAGGATGACTTGGGATTTTGCGATAACGGGTTTTCTTTGACGACGGGAAAGATTGTCGAGAACATTGTATCATAATTTCTTATGGGGAAATAATGGGATCACCACAAAAGGGGCATTTGCATAAGAGAGGGAAACGTATAATAGTGGCATGATGCGAAGGATACTGGGAGCATTCTGGGTAAGGGGAGCTGCCTATCGGACTGGGGAAACGGGTGTATGAGGGGCTTGGCGGGTGTTGTGTTATACAGGACCAAGAAGAAAAACACAAGAAAAAGTAAAAATGGAATTCGGCAACGAGAATGACAGTGGGGCGATCAACAGGCCTACCAGAGGGGAAGAAGCGGGACCGAGTCGAGGGAGGAGGATGACAAAGAGAAAGTTGTACATAGGGCTCATATCCGGGCAAGTGGTGGGCAGGGGTGCGAGGAAGCGTGTGTGTAGAGGACCCTCGCCCCTCCGGAAGGGAGAACGTATATATATCTCGTCTGGGAATGAGAGCGAGGAGGAAAGGGCAAGCGTGGAAGAAGGGGGCAAAGCAGATGTGGGAAACAAGGCTCAGGCCTCTGACGAGGAAGGGGCGGAGAAATGTGAGCAACGTGAGTCTTGTCATGGGGAAAGATAAGGGAGACAGGACATGTGTGACAGACGTGAGGACGGGGAAGAAAGAGGGGAAGACCTGCATGAGGAGCGGAGCGGCCACGCCAGTTGTGAGGGGAGGTACCCGAGCTTTGAAGAGGGTAGATAAGGTTAGGTGCAACGTACCTCAAAATAGCTGCCCCCAACCACAGATATTCTCACCAGATGACCCGATGTTGATTATGGTGACCAATCGTTGCTTCGGCATAACCAGCATTGCACAACTGTTCCACCTCAGCATCAATCACACACCAGATAGTTCTCATCACACTGCGAACACCCAATAATCATACACAACCTTCCTGGCGATACCCCTCACCTCCTGGGTCGCCACTTATCTTCGCCCTACTCACTTCACACGGCCCACGGCACGGTCGCTCACCGTAAACACCGCGTGCATGTACCACATTATGCAGAAGATAAGCGCCAAATTAGCGCACCGAACCACAACTCCGATACGAAATTGCAAGGACGATGAGCAATAGCAAACTTCAGCAATCAAACAACATATTACACATGAGACCAGATAGTCGTGACCTCGAACCAAAAGCAGAATTGCATCACGAGTTTCACCAAATAAGAGCACACGAAAATCTCATAATTGACAATGTTGGAATAGTCTCATCATGATCATCAACGAAGAACCAATGTTGATATCCTATCTCGAGCTCGGCGCCCAGACTACAGATGGCAAATCCTATCTAACTTACTATACAATGCCGCTGATGACGTCAACAACTCCCCAAAGTACGAGCAGATCTCGGCCAATGTCGCACGCTTCAAACACCAGGTACGTTTCTCGTATCACTCACAACCTCGTTCCCCAACTCACAGTTGCCACTTGCACCCAAGGACCAGCATGCGCCCCATCCAGCAACGCAGCTCGGCTATGGCTGCCTGCTCCTTCCAGCTCACCCGTGAGTGCGTGAGCCTGGCAGGCGATAGCGCAGCAACGCTTGCGCACAAAGCAGCCAGTGCCCGAATGTCCAATGCGTAGGCAGGCCCTTCTCTATATCGAAGTGGCTTGCTGCTGCATGCAGTAATGCGGTACCGGGCCCTGGTCCAAAAGCTTCCGGTAGGCCCCACGAGGTTGAGCCTCAGTCCGAAGTAAATAGGCCCAAGGCCTGTGGTGGTTACCAGCACCCAACTGACCTTAGCCTTTGTTGGTCCACTTGGTGTATCCGTCCCAGGGCCTGCCTCAGTTACATGCAATGAAAGGCAGCCTGGGCCTGGGCGCTTCCAACCAACTGGTGCTGCGCAACTGCCTGAACTTTCCCCAGTTGCGTGGTGACCCAAAAATGGCCAGGGGGCCTTGGTCATGCCTGCCTTCACTTAGGGCGGTCGACTGAGTGGAAATAAGGCCCTGTAAGGCAAATCGAGGGCCTGTGTGTCGCAGTAGCAGGTACTTCACGAAAATTAACCTGAAGTCTGGCTACCATCAAATTGAGGTAGAACCAAAAGACCAATATAAGACTGCCTTTTGTACAAGGTATGGTCAGTATGAGTTCATTGTGTTGCCCTTTGGTCTTACTAATGCACCTGCAACTTTCCAGCGGATGATTAATGAATTTTTTCGTGAATTGCTTGATAAATTCGTTGTTATATATTGAACATTGTGAGCACCTTCGACTTGTGCTAAATAAATTGCATGAGGCAAAGTTGAAGCTAATAAATTGCATGAGGCAAAGTTGAAGCTAAACCCTAAGAAGTGTGAGTGGGCAAAGCGTCAAGTGTTGTATTTGGAGCACATTATAGACGGGGATGGTATCAAACCGGAAGACGCAAAAACTGCAGCTATTCGAGATTGGCCCAACCCACGTACATTGACGGAACTACGATCATTCCTTGGATTGGCTTACAATCGTAAATTCGTAAGACACTTTACGATAATTGCTGCTCCCCTTCGCAGACTATTGAAGAAAGAAACGATCAGGAAGTGGGACCAAAATTGTACGTCTTCATTTAAACGTCTAAAGAAATGTTTGATTAACTATCCGGTTTTGAAAGTTTGCTGATCCTTCTTTGCCTTTTGTTGTTACTACCGATGCCAAACAGTACGGGATAGGCGCTGTACTCCACCAAGATGACGGGAATGGATACAGGTCTGTCGAGTTTATGTCCCGACGACTGCCTAGTGAGAAAATCGCCCCTTCCACGTATGAAAGAGAGCTATACGCACTCCGGGAAGCTTTGGATCATTGGCGTCATTATCTCCTAGATCGCCACTTCAAAATGTACTCAGATCATGAGACACTTCGCTGGCTAAAGACGCAGACACCTAAACTGACCAGGTGGGCTGAGGAAATCGATCAATATGACTTTGAGCTAAAGCCAGTAAAGGGTAAGTATAACGTTATTGCTGACGCACTCCGGGAAGTCTCTTCGGTGTTATTGTAACGTATTTAGACATAGGCACCGATTTACAAGATAAGATTAGGAATGCTTATTCCACTGATCCTGTTTATGGCACTATGTTGAAACGTGTTCAAGAAGCGCCACAAGAGTTTCCTAACTATCGAGTAACCCAAGGACTGTTGTTTGAAAGAATTGATGTGCATGATAGGCTTTGTATCCCAAACAAGGAAGAGATCAAAAGTGTGATCTTAGGGGAATGCCATGATACCCAAGGTCATTTCGGGTAGATGAAAACCTACGCTAATCTTTTGCGTTCTTATATCTGGCCTCGATTGAAATCTGATTGTATTGCATATAGTACAGCAGTCGTACCTTTGTCGGTTCGGAAAATAGTGGGGCCTCCAAGCTTTCAGGGGGCAGAAACGAAACACAGTCGCCGATCAGATTTATCAACAGCAGTCGTTGTCGGTCCCGACCTCCTAAAAGTTCAGACTAGGCTAAAACTTGTCGAAACCGAACGGCAAGGGCACTAGTGGTTTAAGAGAGGCATTGAACCATTGGCGGCAATATCTGCTAGGTAGGCATTTCAAAGTTTATTTTGATCACGAGACTCTATGTTGGTTGAAGACCCAGGCCCGAACGACTCCTAAGCTGACTAGATGGGACGGAAGGATCGACCAGTTTGACTTCGAGTTAAAAGTCGATTAATGGAAAGTATAACGCCATCACAGATGCGCTCAACTCTTATTTGAAAAGACTGATAGATTTGACAGATTGTGCATTCCAAATAATGAGATTATCTGAAGTCTGATCTTAGGAGAGTGCCACGACACTGAGGGCCACTTCGGTTGGAGGAAGACTTACGCAAACCTCCTACGGTCCTATACTTGGGCCGGCATGAAACACGATGCATTGCCTACATCCAAGATTGTCAAGTGTATCAGCGGAACAAAAGTTCCACACAACCGACACCCGCCCTGTTGACGCCACTACCTATCCCATTCGGTCCTAATTAGTCCGTGTCAATCAACTTCATGGACACGAAAGTCAAAAGCAGAAACGGGAAGAGTCGAGTGATGGTAGTTGTAGACAGATTCAATAAATTTGTTGTTTTTATTCCGCTGCCAATCGAGGCAAAGACCGATCTAGTGATTAGGGAGTTTTCCAATCACTATGTTAAGGATTACGGGCACCCGTTGTCGATTATCGGTAATAGGGACAGGGTTCACGGGCGAACATTGGCAGCAATTGGTAAAAGTCTATGGATCAAAATTGACAATGTCTTCCGACAGACAACCGGAAACTAACGGTTAGACTGAGCAGATGAACAAACTACTTCAGCAAGTGCTTCGCATGTACATTAGGCCTGATCAGATCAACAGGGATGAACATCTTCCCAAAGTACAAGCTGCATATAACAATTCCGTACATTTGTCAACTGCACGCACGCCATAGAGGTTGGCAACCTAGGCGTCCAATCGACTTTCTGAATCCAGTCCAGACTCAAAGATTGCCAGTACAAGAAAGATCTAGAGCAGGTCAAGAAGAACATCCTTAAACCACCAGTACCTCCGAGCCTGTTTTTGTCGACCTTGAATTTCACTGCGCTCCAAGTTTGCCAAGTCTGGGTACCACTCCGTTTTCTTTTTGGTACTCTCACGGAAAAAACAAAAAAAAACAAAAAAGAAGAAGAAAAGTTGCGGCCATGAACCTCAGAAAAGAAAAAAAGAAAAAAAAAAGGAAACAAAGCTTTGGCCGTGATTGCAGTTGTGTACATTCTTGGAAGTGGTAGTGTGAGTGTGCCCTCAATGAGGGCATCTCAGCCCCGTGGCCAGGTTGTCAAATTCCAAAAAGAGAATAAAAGGGGGGGAAAACGAGCACATGGATCCGGCCGTGAAAATGGCTGGATACATTCCCCTGAGTGTCAGTGTGATGAGCCTTACAATCCTTTGACAAAACACAGCTTGAGCAGAATACGGACAGCTTGAGCAATTCACGGACAGGGAACTCATAAGAAACACACGACCAAGAAAAAAAAGAAAACAGTAACATTCAGAATGTGACCGCCTTACCTGTAAGGTGCATTCTGTGGAGAAAGATTGTGAGCACGACCTCCTGGACTACCCAGCCCGACATCATTGCAGTAGAGAAAGCATTTTTTTTTTCCCTTTTTCCGTTCACTCGCAGCACTATAAAATTCAAATTTATGGGACATTGCCGACCTTGTGTCCCACCCCCGAAAAGTTCGGGTACTGGCCAAGACATCGTAATTTCCCAACACTGGTGGAGGTACTGGTGGTTTAAGAACCAGCACCAGATGGTAGAACAAGCTAACAAGCATCGGCGACCGTCGCAATTTGCAGTAGGAGATCTGGTATGGGTCGAGTCTAAGGAGTTCATTCCTAAGGAAGGGATCGAGCAGAAACTGCAACACACATAGAGGGGACCATGGCAAGTCTTAGGTGTCCACGGAGAGGTAGATGGTCCATCCTACACGATTGAGATTTTGCCCCACCTGCATACCTACCCGGTATCCCACGCCTAAGTTACTTCCCTGTATCACAAACGACGAGTTTCCCTCCCGACGTCCCATGATACCGTCGGATATGGATGGAAAGTATGATGTAGATCGAATAGTTGCTGAAGATATATTCTGCACCAGTCGCCGAGGGAGACCTCAGCGACAATATAAGGTTAGATTCGCTTATCAGGAACCCAGCGAGGACCGCTGGTTCCCAACGGAGGAATGGATACAAACGGCCCCTCACATTGTTTCCTACTACGAGAGGGCCAGACGTGGATTGAACATATACGACAGGCAGAGTGGGATTTTTCTCGGAGGACCTCGAAATTAGGCCGGCGAAGTGAAAGGATTCACGCTGCAAACATCGAGTCCCAGTCCCAAGGTCCTAACAAGTCCCAAGACCCAGGGCCGTTCCGTAGGGTAGGCTGTAGGGCTTAGAGGTCGAAGCGTCGTAGGTCTCTAGTTGGCGGTACCGAAGCGTCGTTCAGTAGGGGTCTGCCCGTACCCGACAAGAAAAGTCCAGAAGCGTCCAGTCCAGACCGACACTCCCCAAGTCCAATTTTGCAGCATGTCCCAAGAAAGTCCGGAAGGTACCGGATCAACAAAATGTTTGCAGCAGACAGGTCGCGGCTGACCGGTACTGGTCTGAATCAGGCCAAGCGAAGCCAAGTGAAGTGAAGACAAGTCCTATATTTAGCTGCTACAGTGCAGCGACTCGTCACTGCAGCGGGGTAGGTGTGACCACCTGCGTCCTGGGCTCAACTGCTTGACGCAGCTGCTGCTTCGGGAAAGAGCCCAGACAGAGGCCCAGGTTGCACTTCGACCAACTGGCGTGCGGCGACTGTCTGATACCCACATTGGAAAATGCTGAGATAAGGGCCTGTTGTGGATATTCAGGCCTGCCTTCACTTAGGGCGGGTGCAGGGCTTTCTGGGGCCCACAGCCCAGAACATGTGCATGTCTGATAAGGCCCCCGCGAGGGCTCATTCCTCGCATTCCATCCCCCTTGGCTTCGAAAGTCCGCTGAGATGCTTCTATGCAGGTGCCTTGCCCTTCAATCTTCGTTCATAGTCAGAGACAACTTGCGGAGCAGTGTCAATCAGTTCATCTCGTGTAAGCCAGTGACCTCCTTCGGATCGGTGTGATGCCTGAGACAGACCCTGTACTCCCTCTTGGGTTTAGGTGGTCTTCCTCTGCCAACAGGCCTAGGAACAGGCAGATCCCGATGATCCACAGAAGGAGCAATCTTTGAAGAATGAAAAACAGCGTAAGTGCGCAGGTGACCAGGGATTTTGCTGACGTAAGAGGGTCCATCCAGATCAGTCCCAACTATATCTAAAACTTCCCACGGTCCAAAGTACACAGGCATTAGTCTTCTAGAGACACCAAACTCCTATCCTAGCTCACTAGCCTTTACCCAGGGCCGTTCCATAGGGTAGGCCGTAGGGTTAGAGGTCGAAGCGTCGTAGGTCTGTAGTTGTTGGTACCGAAGCGTCGTTTGGTAGGGGTCTGCCCGTACCTGACAAGAAAAGTCCAGAAGCGTCCAGTCCAGACCGACAGTCCCCGAGTACAATTTTGCAGCATGTCCCAGGAAAGTCCGGAAGGTACCGGATCAACAAAATGTTTGCAGCAGACAGGTCGCGGCTGACCAGTACTGGTCTGAAGCAGGCCAAGCAAAACCAAGTGAAGCGAAGACAAGTCCTATATTCAGCTGCTACAGTGCAGCGACTCGTCGCTTGTTCAGTTGCAGCGGGGTAGGTGTGACGACAATGTTGCATTCCCATTTGCTCGTGGCCACTGTGTGATGTGTCGGCCTCACATTGTGTGCCCAGGGCACAACCACCTGCGTCCTGGGCTCAACTGCTTGACGCAGCTGCTGCTTTGGGAAAGAGCCCAGACAGAGACCCAGGTTCACTTCGACCAACTGGCATGCGGCAACTGTTTGATACCCACATTGGAAAATGCTGAGATAAGCGCCTCTTGTGGATATTCAGGCCCGCCTTCACTTACGGCGGGCGCAGGGCTTGCTGGGGCCCACAGCCCAGAACATGAGCATGACTGATAAGGCCCCTGTGAGGGCCCATTCCTCGCATTCCATCCCCCTTAGCTTTGAAAGTCCGCTGAGATGCTTCTATGCAGGTGCCTTGTCCTTCAATCTTCGTTCGCAGTCAGAGACAACCTGCGGAGCAGTGTCAATCAGTTCCTCTCGTGTAAATCAGCGATCTTCCTTCGGATCAGTGTGATGCCTGAGCCGGATCAGTTCCTCGTTGGTTGGGCACCTTCAGGATGCCTCCAGGCTCCGAGTGTTTGCCATGTTTGCATTGGCCTGCGGGCTAGGTGTAACGACAATGATGCATTCCCATTTGCCCGCGGCCACTTCGTGATGTGTCGGCCTCACACTGCGTGTGCCCAGGGCACAAACACCTGCGTCCTGGGCTCAACTGTATGACACAGCTGCTGCTTCTGGAAAGAGCCCAGACAGAGTCCCAGGTTGCACTTCAACCAACTGGCGTGCGGCAACTGTCTGATACCCACATTGGAAAATGCTGAGATAAGAGCCTCCTGTGGATATTCAGGCCCACCTTTACTTAGGGCGGACACAGGGCTTGCTGGGGCCCACAGCCCAGAATATGTCCATGTCTGATAGGGGCCCCACAAGGGCTCATTCCTCGGAAGCGCTTGTACATTTGCATTTTACGTGTCTACCACCCATTGCCGCGGACACGGTACAGCCCAAAGCAGGGGTGTGTGTATACCATGTATGGGTTTGTACATTCGCATGTGGCATTTTACGTGTCTACCACCCATTGCCACGGACATGGTACAGCCCAAAGCAGATCAACTACAGTCTGTAGCACATCCACTACAACTGGTAGCACAGGTGTGTGTGTAGCATGTATGTGTGTTTGTACATTCGCATGTGGCACTTTACGTGTCTTCCACCAATTGTAGCGGACACAGTACAGCCCAAAGCACATCAACTACAGTCTGTAGCACATCCACTACAACAGGTAGCACCTTCGCTGCGGGCCGTAGTGGATTAGTAGCTCATCCTCTGTGGCCCATAGCAGCTCCAGTACAGCCTGTTGCACGTCTGCTTAGCCTGCAGCACATTCGCTACGGTGCCACGGTGGATCAGTAGCTCATCCGCTACGGCACTGGCCACCTTTGCTACGGGGCATGGTGGATTAGTAGCCCATATGCTGCGGCCCGTAGCAGATCCAGTACAGCTACAGGTGGATTAGTAGCTCATCCACAGTGGCTCGAACCGGATCCAGTACAGCCAGTAGCACATTCACTACTCACTACGGTGCCTGGTAGATTAGCAGCACATCTTTGGCCAGTGGCGCCTTTGGTATGAGCGGCTACACCCGTGGTAGCTCATGCGGATCCAGTACAGCCAGTAGCACATTCATTACTCACCACGGTGCCTTGGTGGACTAGTAGCACATCTGTGGCCTGTGGCGCCTTCAGTATGGGCGGCTACACGCCCGTGGTAGTTTATCCGCTACGGCCTGTAGCGCCTTCACTACATGCCCATGGTAGCTCATCCGCTACGGCCTGTAGCTCATCCAGCTCATAGCAGATCCAGTACAGCTACAGGTGGTGCCGTGGTGGATTAGTAGCTCATCCACTACGGCCTGTAGCATCTTCGCTACACACCTGTGGTGGATGAGTAGCTCATCCGCTGCGGCCCATAGTGGATCCAGTGCAGCTACAGGTGGATTAGTAGCTCATCTGCGCCCTGCAGCGCCTTCGGTATGGGCGGCTACACGCCCGTGGTAGCTCATCCGCTACGGCCTGTAGCGCCTTCACTACACGCCCATGGTAGCTCATCCGCTGTGGCCTGTAGGTCATCCAGGCCATAGCGGATCCAGTACAGCTACAGGTAGCGCCGTTGTGTATTAGTAGCTCATCCGCTACGGCCTGTAGCATCTTCGCTACACACCCGTGGTGGATTAGTGGCTCATCCGCTGCGGCCCATAGCGGATCCAGCGCAGCTACAGGTGGATTAGTAGCTCATGCACTGTGGGCCGTAGTGGATGCACTACAGCCCAGAACAGCTACAGGTGGTACCGTGGTGAATAAGTAGGTCATCCGCTACAGCCTGTAGGGCCTTCACTACATGCCTGTGGTGGATTAGTAGCTCATCCACTGCGGCCCATAGCGGATCCAGTGCAGCCACAGGTGGATAAATAGCTCATCCGCTGTGGCCGATCCAGTGCAGCTACAGGTGGACTAGAAGCTCATCCGCTGCGGCCCAAAGCGGATCCACTACAGCCCATAGCGCATCCACTACGGCCTGTAGCGCCTTCGCTATGGGCCGTAGCGGCTAATCTTATTCGCTACGTTCCGTAGTGGATTAGGAGCTCATCCGCCACAGCCTGTAGCGCCTGCGCTTTCGGCCGTAGAGGCTATTCTCTGCTGGCCGTAGCTCCCACACTATACCAGCCATACCAGGATTGGCTTCCAGCCGTAGAGGTGCATCGGTCCATAGCAAGCTTCTACCTCCTCTCCCATCGGTCTTTGTATTGAATGTTTGTGTCTAGGGAAGTAGGAATGTTTGTGTCTAGGGAGTAAGAACATTGCAACAGTGCGCATATGTCCCCTGAGAGTTTTGCTGACCTCCAAGAGGGTGGGGCAACGAGGGCTGTTGGCCCGTAACCCAGTAGCCACTTGCTGCCGTAACCCCATAGGAGTTGTCAACGGCTACCGGTACCACAGACCCCTCCCGTAGCATCATGTGTACCAGAGACCCCTCCCGTAGCATCATGTGACCCCCGCCCCAGCTGTAGCAACATGTGGCCCTGCCTCGGCCAGCGGCTGCGTTCGCTCCTGCTGTCATGCTTGTTAAGAAAACTCCACGGAAAAGCACGGCTGTGACAGTTTTGTCGGGATTCACCAACTCGTCTGGAGGTTGAATCCCAACAGTCCATCCAGCGTGGAGGTACTGGTGGTTTAAGATAACTCCACGGAAGAGCACGGCTGTGACAGTTTTGTCGGGATTCACCAACCCGTCTGGAGGTTGAATCCCAAAAGTCCATCCAGCATGCGTTAATCCTAATATCCCTTCGGACGCCCGGGAAGAGTGTGTATCCGCTTGTGTGCCTGCGAATCTGCCTGTTAATGATCAAATGCCAGCTGCATGGAACACAAATAGAATGATCAGAAGTCGTGGAAGACCCTTCTGTCTTCCCATTTCCACGTTCTTCACACTAAAGAGGCACGCGACTATGAGAGTAGTACTGTCACATTGCAGGGCAATTGTTGTGCCAGAGAGACCAATCCTACCCCCGCTTTATCCAGATCTCAGCAAAAGATAAGACGGAATTAGTAGTGCCCAACTTTCCGGCCACATGCCACACTACCCCCTTCTCCGTCCCGTACGACTGACGCACGTACACGTGGAAGTCCTCAGTGGTTGATGAACCACCATCTTTGGATCCACCCCTTATTATTCACTCCTATACCCCACTGCACGCGGATTAATCAAAGCAGACCAAAGGCAACGAGGCCCAATGGAACCAATCTCTGTAGTCAAACAAATTAGCGACCGGTCTATTATCTTCATTGTCTGTTGTCTACCACCCCTGTAACTCAGTCTCGGGCAGCGAGTGTTTCCCCAAGCGTGAGACGAACGAGCTCTTTCTTTTTTTCTCCCAACCATCCATGAGTCGAAATGAAAAGAAACAGCGGGATAGTCAACGGCAATGATCCATTTGCTATGCTGGACACCAGAAGTCCAGCGGACATCAACTATAATTTTTCCGCATGCTAGACGCCTATGCACTATAATCTAGGACCGAAATCAGACAAGCAGATGTGCATCGGCAGCCGATCACCCCATCCCAGCTTCGTCAAGGGCTGCTCCTCGAATTAACTTACGGCGAGATAGAAAACGGCACGCAGGCAGCACGGCGACAGTGAAAGGCAAAAAGAGAGCGAAAGGGCGACAACCACACCGACAGACAGACAGACAGGTAGAGAGAGAGAGGCAGGGGAGAGGAACAAAACTTTCGACATTGGAACTGACAAACGGAACAAACAAATTATAAAAGAACTGCGACCACCGGCAGAGATCAGAACGGATGGCACGGGATGTGAACCGAAACATGTCTAACGAGTGGATCGATTGGTAACAAAAAACTACCGTCACTCAGTGGCCAACGACCCAAACACCTCCTCCACACACACCCGGGCGTGCAAAATACTACATTCTTGAATATGAACGATTCCGACCATATCAAGAAGTAATCAGCTGATCAATCAAATCTATCGACCTATTAACAAAAGCCAGCAGACAATAAAAGCAGTGAATCATCCATCGAGGATAGAACGCACGAGAGCTCTACTCGCCTGAGCAAGTCCACACAGTCCTCTAGGAGTGATTGATAAATCATCACCCTGCTTCACTCTCCTACTTTCGCGTTCCTCCGCATCCTCTGCGCTGTTCGGCGTCGTTCAAACTCCCCTCCTTGCCTCGCGCAAGATATTTCCTGGATCTCTTATACCTCCTCAGCATTTCCGCGCTGACACAGTTCCCCCCCCTCTCGACCACCCCCGAACAAGGATAGAATGGCAGAGTACCCTATCAACCTTCGAACCGGATCCCACCTGCCCGCCGACCATCCGGTTCCGCGCGTATTTCAATCACTGATAATACCATATATCGATAGATACATGGGGACAGACTGTGAATCAAAAGCATCATCAGAATCCAACCATCTTTCCAACACAAGCGGCCGTCCTTCAGAATCCTATCGTATTCCAATCCCAAGCCATACAGTGAATCAAAAGCACGATCAGAATCCAACCATCTTTCCAATACAAGCGACCGTCCTTCAGCCTTCCTGCAAAGGCAGCAAGGGATGCTGAATGCACTTCTCAAACCTCGATCATGTATGCTCTAGTAGCATATTGCCAGCATCATTAACATCATCATGCAGATAATCACCGTTTCTTCGATCCTCCCAATCATCCTGAAACCTCCTCCTCTCCTGCTGACCACGATCCACCCCCAAATCATGCTCTTCATCATCGATCCTTCTATCACGTCCGTCGTTATAAATCATGCTCTCAGCATATGATAAACAATATAAATAAATGACATAGACAAACCATGCTTTCAGCATACGATAAACAACACAGATCACGCTTTCAGCATATAATAAACAAATACTACTACATTTTCCAAATTAGTACTTCACTGCTGCTGCTGCTCCCGCCACTCTCTCCATCAAAGCCAACCCTCCAATTATGCCCTTCCGTCATTGACCCTTCTATCATGCCCATCCATTGTTAAAATTGCTTTCAGCATATAATAGACAATATAAAAAATAAATATAATACTAGACAATGTAGTTTTTTAACGCCATCCCCAGCATCTTCCTGTCATTGTGAAAAACTCCCGCAAATTTTGCGCTTCCGATTGTCGACGACTCTCTGCCACTTTGCGGCATGCTAATCGGCCTTCCCGAAGACGAAAAGTCGCTACTGCATTTTGCAAATAACTGGCTGCTGCTGCTGCAGCCGCAGCGCCCTCCGACAGAGGTAACCATGGGAGATTCGTGTCTTTGTTTTTATAGGCGAATCATTTCTTTCTTTTGTGGGAAATTCATTTCTTTCTTTTCATGGGAGGTCCATTCCTGCTTTTATGGGACGTTCATTTCTTTCTTTTCGTGAGAGGTTCATTTCTTTCTTTTAAGCGAGATTTGTTTCAATACAAAAACGTATGCACTGATTATTACATATGCATCATCGACGGAAGATCCTGCAATTTCGAACCCTACCTCCCTGATACTGCGCCCGATTTAGCCGAATTCTCCCTCACTATTAAACAATACACCTCCCTGGTTGCTTTCCTCTCTTCCGATAACTCGTTTTAACAAAGACAAAACGCAGCCGCACTCCATCCCTGGTTGCTTTCCTCTCTTCCGTTAACTCTTTTTACCAAAGACAAAACGCAACCGCACTCCATCATCGATAACCAATGTCATTCGTCCATGACCGACGGAACCGAAAGCGATCAATGGTCGCGAGCAAAACATTATATATAAACCGCCACACATGGTCATCGGTCCACCTGTACAGAACGGTACTGTTGATTGATTGACATGTCAAAGGGAGGAGAACTAGTAAAGCCCAACAAGGTTGTTGAAACACCGATCACCCAGGGGGGGGTGAAAGGGAAAGGAGGGAAGCTGCTGAGAAAATACTTTTGGTAAAGCGAAAGCCTGCAGCACCCGCTGGGTGGCTGGGTAGCACACACATATAACAGATTGGGAGTTCGCACCCTCCCAAACACAGTCATGTTAGTGGCTAATCCCTTCTGAAAAGGGAACGTATAAGGACAATTAAGGATGGAGAAAAATGAGAAGGGGCGAGGAGAGAATCCCATCCCTCCTCCTCCCTTCTTCATCAAGGCTCCGATGATTACATCGACGTGGTTGAGAAGGGAAAGGAGGGAAAATTGCCAGCGAAAGGGTGGAGAGAGGAGGGAGGAAAAGGAAAAGGGAGGTACCGTCATCGAACATCCCTGTAGAACGCAGCCAGAGAATGGCCAATAGCAGTCCATTCAAAGTAGACATCCCTATCAAAGGAACATATCTCTGCTGCTCGACAGTTAACCCATGGCAGCCCGTTGAGGGGTAATATGCACTGCGATAGTGGGAGAGCAAATGCTCTCAGAAGGAGACTACAACTAATAGCGGCTAATATATTTACGAATAACCAGTAACAGAGCACATGACTGTAATAGGAATAGTTAGCTAGCGGGGAAGGAATACACAATAACAATAGGAACAAGAAATCAATAGCAATGCTAGTAGAAGGAACGGCCAGCAATGGTTTAGGAATTGCCCATAGATGATAGGAAAAACATAATGGGAGAGCCGGCGGTCGGAGTGCGCCAGATTGAGCTATCTGGAGAACCGCAGCTATCAGGTGACGATGATAAAGGCCAGAGGACACACGAGGACCGAAACTATTGACAATAGGAATCGTCTCTGGCATTAAATCCACACAAAGGTTTGCAGCCCACCAACACATGATCAAGATAGCCGGCGAGGATACCGGTGCGGACGACGTGTGAAATGTCGCTCCCTTTATCCCCGTAGCGATGATCGGGCGCCGATTCGTCGCGCCTCGACAAGTCCACGAATTATCTTTGTTTTTTTACTCTTGCTTTCCGAGTTCCCTTATCGGGTTTGCTTGTACTTCACCAGAGCCGCCCCAGATCCGGCAGTCGTGACGGGCAGAGACCTACAGCGGTAATGAGAACTGCCGTAAGGCAAGAACCATTGCCCTTTCGCCTGGCATAACACCCTTTCTTTCCACCCACGCGTATTGTCTATGCCTTGCACTCCACTCCACTCCACTCTCTCTCTCTCTCTCTCTCTCTCTCTCTCTCTCTCTCTCTCTCTCTCTCTCTCTCTCTCTCTCTCTCTCTCTC
>BFEA01000384.1:13792-29341 GCA_003427395.1 Chara braunii | reverse complement strand
ACTCTCCCCCGCTCCCTCATCCAGGTATGCGCCTGTACGTAAATGTCCCTGCCTTCGCCAATGTGTTATCAAAAGATTGCTAATTTCCTGAGGGATGCTGAAACAGCTGCGTCAACCTTGTGACTGCGGGTGTGCCTTGAAGGCGGGGAAGGAATTCGCTGGCGCGGATGCTTGGGTGCCTTGAGGACCAAAGAGAGAGCAGGGGCCCATTTCTCTCTCTCTCTCTCTCTCACACACACACACACACACACACACACACACACAGAGGAGAAAAGTTACATGAAGTGAGCGTTTCTTGTCTTGCGTGCGACTGAGTCACAGAAAGCACCTCACATGTGTGTTTGTGTATGCATGCGTCTATGTGAGTCCGAGTGTCTCCATCCGTCTGTCTTCCTTTGCGCATGTGTGAGTATATTTGCGACGGGGGAGCCCCTACGAACGAAACGAGTTAAGTTACAAACAACGAGTAATAAAGAAAAGATTCCATACCTCGTTAGTGGTGTTAACAACAGCGTCGACTTCTAGTTGCCATGCAGCTCCTCTCCAAAGGTAAAGCTTGGAATTAATCTCGTGATCGACAGGGAATTTAGAACCGGAAGACCTATCGTTAGCACGCTCCTGATCCTGCCGCCCCACCGACGATGCCAGCGGGTCGTCCACTCCGCTTCCACCTACTCCCCCGTCATTCCTCACGCTCTCATTTGCCGCCACAGCTGGGTCGTACTCAGACCATCTCGTGATCTGATCAAGCTTGGTCACTGACTCTCGATTACCGCTCTCCCTATACATCTGTGTGTGTGTGTGTGTGTGTGTGTGTGTGTGTGTGTGTGTGTGTGTGTGTGTGTGTGTGTGTGTGCGTGCGCGTACGGCTCGCTCACGGGGTGTTGGGAACACCAACCAACGCGCGAGCTCTGTATGTGTTCGTGAACTTTGGTACGACTGCCGTCAAGCAGACAGCAATCATAGGCGCGTATGCTTTCTTTTCACATAACACGCGTTCGTTTCCGCCCGTGTGTTTGTGTGCGTGTGATTATTCGTGTGTGTAGCTGACCGCAGAATCTCGGACAAACTCCCGCTTGTCATCGAAAGCGAAGCAAAAGTCTGCATGGCTCTATCCTCCTCAGTCCTCCATTCGCCACGCTCGTCTGTCGTGCAAGCACCCAAGTTCTTTTCTACCAGCAACTCACCCTTTCCTGTTCTCCTTTTCCAGCATCCCCCGATCCCTCGAGGCTGAAGATTCACAATTACAGTACCGCCCAAGCGACATGGCGAGAGCCCCTCTGTCCCTCTCTCCCTGTCTGTGTGTTTGTGTGTGTGAATTTGGGTGTGGATGTGCGTGTGATCTGCGACTTCACAATTTGAATGCCTTCGTCAGGTACGGCGGCAGTAATCCGCTTTTGACTTGCCGCATCAATAATTCACAACGAGCTGCGACTCCGGTTCGGCATTCCCTCAACGACACCCCGACTCCTCCTCCTGTCGACAGCGCGCGGCCGTTCCAGTGCTTCGCATGCGAGTACGTGGAGCACGTGCGCGCTGCCAGTCAGTCGGCTACCCCACGGGATGGAACGGATCAAGGCCGGGCGCGGATCGCGGTGGGCCAAGCGCATAGAGGGGGAGGAGTATGTCCGCCACGGACGAGGGCATGGACTGTCATGGAGCCAGAGCAGGTGAAGGCACGTCACTGACCCCCGGTCGACCCCTGAGATGGCCTTGGCGAGGGCAAGAGCCCACCGGAGCCATGTTCATCTTGAACCTGGTCCTTGGTCGGGGTGAACATGAACATAGCATCTGCGGCTTGCAGGCCCTCTGCTGCTATGTTCGTCGAGTCCGAAAGTTCGTGCTATCTTTAGCAAGAAAGATGGCACACCACCATCTCGTTGACAGGCCAGTCCGGCTAGAACCATCTCACAGCGTTCGATCCGTTAGCACGACAACATGGTCGTCTTTCCCTCCTCTTGCAGGGGTCACTTCGTTTCACTGCTGTTCCCAGGAACATGACTGACACCGACATAGGGCGCAGACTCACAGCCCTTAGTGCCTAGCCCAGAGCTTGCGGTGTCCGTCCGTGACTGGCAGAGGCCCCGTAGAGAACCCATGTGGTTATTCTTTTCCCCCAGGGGTCTGGTCCCACCTACGGTTGTTGAGTTTAGAAGTGTGACGCCATTTCGACATTAATAAATTCAAACAAGAAATTAAAAAACTAAAAAAAAAAAGCTAGAAACAACTTTTCTCCTTATTTTTGATAATGTAACTAGAAGAAATGAAACATGAGGGAAAAACTTCAAAATTGGGGCGGGAGCGCTGCCGCCCAGCCGCTGGGCGGCAGCGCTAAGTTTAGTGCACTAGTGAGGGCCGCTCTGAACCAGCGCTGGGGAGGGACGACGCGCCAGTCGGACCCGAACCCTGTCTTGTCGTCAAACCTGCCATCGCTAACGGTTCCTCTGCGCAATTTTCTCAAGGAAGAGACGATAGAGCTTGGGTTGTAAGAGTGGGGATTAGAGGCAAGATAGCAAGGCGACTTCAGCCTAAATTATATTTACGGTGGGGATACACGGTGTCGAGCGCATCGGCCCCCGCGAGAGCGAGGGCCCTCACGGCCGCGTCACGCAAGAGAAACTTAGGCTTTCAACTTTTTAGAGATAACTCGGGGACGACACGGTAACCCGCGTCGATCCTTCACAGCTCCGACCGAGTGCGTCAGTTGTACATCCCGCGGTCCCCTACGACAGGATAAGTTCTTGCGGGGCACAACTTACCTTCCCTAAGGGGTTCTCACCACCCTTAGGGGCGTATCCCCGCCGAGCTACCGGCCCACGTGCGAAGGCTTTTATGATGCAATTGCAGAGGTAGGTCAGCCGAGGACGTTTGCTCGTTCGCTATAGCATAGGTACGCATGGTTGAACGCCAAAGTGGACCCTAGCGTCGTTCGTCCCTAGGGCGCTGATCTCCCACGAAACGGATCGACGTCAGTCGACTAAGACGTGATAACCTAAGCGTAAGAAAAACTTCGAGCGATCTTAGTCCCTTCTTTCAAAGACAATCAGGAGTTAATCAGACAAAATACTTTCAAAAGAAGACTCGGGTCAACGTAAGTTGACTTATCTGCTGAAATCGATACGTACATATTGCAATCATGCCTACCACTCGTTCAGATCAAATCGACAAAGGCTGACTTGGCTTGTCATTCAACGACGAGTCATGATGAATTGACTCAACTTCAAATAACACTTGTCAACAAAAGGATAAAAGCATAATTAATATGCATAGCGACGCTTGAATAGTGTATGATCGAATCATCACTACTCTGCCTGCCAAATGGCTGGGCTGACATGACTTTTCGACTTAATGAGGTGTGTTGCCAAGTTCTTTCATTCCACCCCATACTGACTGTTGGCAAAAAAATGCTGACATCCCAACTTCCAAGTGAAGTTAAGATGCCATCGTTCTAGTGATGACTACGCTTTCACTCTAACTTTGGTGTGTATGTCATCTGCAAGTAATCCGACTATCACTATAGGGGTATGGTATGACAGTTCCTCTTCTAACGCGAGGCGTCATGGAACTCAAGGGCCCCTGCGATTAGCCACAAATCCTTTCCCTAGAAGGTGGTATGAGATACCCTTCGTCCTCGTCCGAGCGAACCTCGGATCTCAAAAGTCGGGCTGACTCCACCACAACAACATGGTATCCCCCCGCATGAGCGATCCACCCCGAGTCGTTAGCAGGGCCGGCCCGTAAGGCAGCGAACCCCCACCTCAGATGACTCCTAGGAAATGGAAAGACGTCTACCACGGCAGGCAAAATGGTCTCTTGTCGTCTGACGTGAAAGTAACTTAGACGAAGAAAAGAGATAAAAGAGGAGAAAATCATACAGATAGATGGGCATAGACAGAGAGGGTCATTCAGGAAAGAACGGGTAACCTCAGGAAAAAGTTTATGTCCAATTGATTTTTTCTTCTTTGTGTGGTCACTTCATTTCTCGTCATCTACTGACTTCATATCCCTTCAACATACATACAAGTGAGCAACATAAAACAAACATTCTTTTATTCACTTCCATTAACGTGGATATGTTCCACTTTTTCAGGCATCCTTCTACATACCTACACATCAAATCAAACGATAATTCAAAAGAAAATAATGCAAGTTCAAACTCACGTCGGACTTTCATTCACACACGCAAACACACATTTCCTCATCCTTTTCAGTGAACATTCAAAGAACAGGGTCAAACAAGTGTGGGTTCACACAGGTGTGAAAGGTCTGAGTCAAACTGACCAACTGACTGACTGACCTTGAGTGAAAATGATGTACGACTTACTTAAGAAAACGTATAAATTATCGCCTTCAGATGAAAAACTTTCACAACGAGCCGTCAACGAAGTGATCCACACCACTCTTTACAACGATCGCCTGCCGCAATAAGCTCTCACGACACAATCACTTCCCAATAATCTGACGACGTCTCAACATCGTCGTCACACTAAGCGCACCACCACGCCATTGTTGTCAATACTAGAGCACGTTACCACAAAATGTCCCTCACAGTCAAGGCAAAACGGACAGCGTTTCCGCGCCACCACCCAGAACGCACTGCCGCTGCCTCAAAAGTTCGGCAGCACTTCCGAATCGCTGCCAAAAAGAACACCTTCGACGCTATAAGATTTCGGCAGCACTTCCGCATCACCACTAAAATCTCAATATCGCCGCCAAAAAAATTCGGCAGCGCTTCCGCGTCTTCGCCAAAAATATACTGCTGCCGTCGTGCAAAACGGGCATAGTCTCTCCTGCACCTCTTGCCGAAGACCTGTCGTGGTGTAAAACGGGCAGAATCTCCCCTGGCACCACACAGCATGATGGTTATGGCAGCCTCTCCTTTCCTCTCTCACTGCAAACGTAAACTTCACTCCTCCTCTCACTCACTGCCCCTCAACACTCTGGCAGCATAATGATGTTCTCCACTCCACTCTCAATCAGAATGTGGGCAGCACCTCAACTGAGTGAGGATGTTGTTGGTTAGCGCTGCTTTTATAGCTGGCTGGAGTGGTGGGCAGCCACTTGAGGCCCAACCAAAAAAACGGGGTTGAGCCTAGCCCTCGATCTGAACTTCGATCGAGGGCTGAGAATCTTGATGTTCCACTATGTTCCACTAGGAACATCAAGTCCTAGGCTTTGGCTATGCACCCGGCCACTTTTCCCCGCCCAGGTGCAACCACGAAGTGGCAGTATCAAGTCATTTTCAGCATCTGTTATCACTTCAAGGTCCAGATGCTTCTCTGCCCTGCATCTGGACTGAGGTCACGAACGAATTCGTGAATGTTGTTTTCTTTTTCTTTTCTTTCTTTTTACCCTTCCTGCCCTTCGTTTGTCGGTGCAGGGGGCAACTCGTTTACAAAACAAGCAGCTCCCCCCGCCTCACACAGTCATTTCACAGTGTCGAACTAGGGTCAAGCTTACAAGGGTCTTCCTCCCCTGCCCAACGTGCGCCCGCACCCGGCCGTGAACATCGCTAGGTTCGGATGCTGTTGCTGCAGCCCGTTCTCAACCCAACGGGCGCAAATAACCGAGGGGAGGGGAAAAAATCATCAAAAAAAAAAAAAAAAAAAAAAAATCTTAAAGAGAAAAAAAAAAAAAAACCAACTTACCTTTTATAGTGTGGCCGTATACATTTCCATGCCCCAGCGGTAGATCCAATCGATTTTGCTCATCCTATTCATGGATGAAGAGGGAGGCCAACGGCTAGGTAAGTGCCCCCCCCCTCTCTCTCTCTCTTTCTCTCTCTCTCTCTCTCACACACACACACAAGCACGTCGGTGTATAGTTCCACTTCTAGAGCTACATCCATTCGATTTCACTCATCCCACCCTCTACAGGCCGTTCTCCAAAACGAACGGACGCAGAACAACTCACAGCTCACGAAAAAAAGGGGGGGGGGATCTAAAAACTTAAAGAGAATCTAAAAGAAATCCAAATAAAAAAATCTAACGCAAATCTAAAAAAAAAACTTAAGAAAGAAAAAGAAGTAAAAAAAAAAAGAAACTGACCTTGGAAAACGGTCGCCCGTTTCCCACGCTGCTCCTTTTGGGCAGAAACGCCCTCCCAGTTTAGCACCCGCCATCTGGAGGTTTCGTTTTAGTGCTTTTTAGTTTTTTTTTTTTTTTTTTTTTTCCCCTCGATTTAGATGTGTCATCCTTGCAAACGCAGGGGCCTTGCTGATCCGCACACGGCGGATTTCTACCGCACGATCTCAGCAATCGTGCGGCCGAAATCAGCCGCGCCGATTGCCCCCCCCCTGGTGGCTGCTCCTAAAGAAGCTATGTCCAGTAGGGCGCGGCCTGTCAGATTTGATCTCAGTATCTGTTGGGTGAGAGTTTGGCACTGTAACCCCTCTTATCACGACAGTGATAGGAGCAACTCTTCTATATGAAGAGCTTGCCCAGTCACTCCTCCCCATGCTGTCGCCTTGCAGACCCTGCCTGCCTGCGGCTCTGCAGATCCCGCCTGCGTGAGGCCTAATAGGCTTTACTGGTAGGCCTTGCCCCGTCGGTGGCCACGTGACCTCGACATCGGCCTATCAACCCCCTGGCTCGATGTCAAACCCAACGGCCCAGGAAATAAAAACCCTTCTTCCTATTCCCCCTGCACCGCGGCTCTATACCCGGCGCACCCCTCTTGTTAGCCTACTTAGGCCCTGAATCGCGCGGTCGTGCACCATTGCGGCCTTGTTGGGAACCGCGGACGACAGGTCGTACCGCTGACTCCCGCTGTTTCGAGCGAACGTCAATGACATCACACATCTATGATGTCATACGTCAACGACGTCAGGCTTTAGGTCTTTAAGTTATAGGGTTGGTCTAAATAACTTTGGCAACATCAATCTCATCATGTTCCTCAAATCCAACGAAAAGAGTCAGACAGTGTCTGACCTTGAAAAACTCAGGGGCAGAAACCCTCACATGGGTATCTGTCCCGACAACGAAGACCATAAACTCACGGTTGAATGCATTGATCTATATGTAGGGCTGGAGATATGCCACGACTGTCTCCACTTTAGATCCCTCCTCTTTCGAATTACTCCTTCGCCGCCCGTCCTTCTGGATTTATAAGAGAACTATTGTCTTCGTTCTCATAAGGAGGGGGGTCGACAAAGTGATGAAGCAAGGGTATGGGCTGAATAGTAGAGAACCTTCACCTCGACCGACACTTTTCCTTGAAATTTTAGTACAGAAATGGCATCAGTGGAATACAGGGAAGCAGGGTTAAAGGCACACCGAGGGTTATTGGTTTGAGTTTTCATTAAAGGTACAATAAGAATTGAAACTCGTCCATTAAACAGAAGGGCCACCGGACGGGAGATGGAGGTGGAATAAACAGATACAGGGAGGGACGAAAGGTGGATTTCCCCTCCGCCAGCTCCTCCAACTAATTTTTGGGCGATGGAAGATAGAGCTCGCCACTCTATTGGTCAGTGCTACAATGAGGGAGTCGTGCAACTAGTGTAGAATTTGAGAGAGGTGGTGATAGATGAGCGGGGGAAACGATTTAAGGCCAATGGGTCCTTTAATTCTATCAAGCAAAGGTGGTTGAAGAAACGCACTGTAATTTTTATATTTCAGAATGAGGCGCGGGATCTGGGGAGGAGTGTTAAGGAGGATCTTATCAGGGCGTATGAAGATGGGTGGATGGCTAGGAGGCTCTTCAATCCTGAAATCAGAAAAGGGCGAATTAAGTTTGAAAGCCCAAATGTGGTATCCTATGTAGCGAAAGCGGTGGAGGTGGCAACGTGGTTGGTGCAGAGGCAATCGATTAAGCTTAATCTCAGGGGCATGGAATACCCAGCTTTAGTGAAGCCATGGATGAGTAAAGCGGAGTTGAAGGAGTTGAAACTTCAAGAAGCGGAAACAAATTTCTGGATTGTTGCGTTAAGGGTGCCATTAGATGCGATGTGCTTATCTTCCGTCGGCAGTGGAAGGGTTGTTTGGAGGAGTTAAAGCGATGCACCCCCCAGAAGCGGATTGGTCAAAACCTAAGCTAATGAATATTAAGATAGACATGGACCTGCAACCCAGATTCCGGTTGGAGGATACTTTGGCGATGGAGTCTCCGAAGGGGGAATTGTGGATGGTCGAAATAGCTACCCCATTTTCCAACTGGTGTCGTAAATGCCGGTGGTACTTCCACACAAAAGACAATTGCCCAAGATAGGAGGTAGGTGGACAGAGGAGGCTGCGGGTAAACTCCAGGTTACCCCGCCAACAGCAGCAGCCATAGCCCCGACAACAAAGGCAAAGTGGAGAGCCTCGGCAGGCAACTTATTCGACACGAGAGGAAACTGGGAGAACGACTCAACAAAACGACCAGGTAACTCACACTTAGTGGAACGATCAAGCCGCTACAACTCACCAACCTCCGGCTCCAACTCCTGGACAAGTACAACAAATTCCCCCGGGCTCAATTACAGTGGTGAGGCCAGATCCCAACTGTAGTGATCCATATTATCGAGCGCATTCCGGTTGGTTGGGACAAACAGGGGACCATACTCTCCCTGGGCAGGGATAGGTGGGATTTACTGTAGGCCCCCCATATCTTTCCTCAGTTCACCTACCACCAGTCTATCCCCCTCCCCCGGGTAGTTCACTGATGGCACCATGGATCGAGTCACCAAGGTGGCCAGGACGTCTCCCACCGGGTTCGACTATGGTAGCAATGCTGACACAGGACCTTCACTCACATACAACCTCGCTCCCACCACAATTTAGACAGACTGTCTAGTCCTATCTTCAGGGCCCCTCTCGTCCAGTAATTTGTCCCACCCCAGTCAGATTGCAAAAGGGGTACGCCAACAGTCGGGAACACGACGGCAAAGCAACTCAGTTAAGAAGGCGTCCAGCGGGTAAGTCAGGCTCGTTAAGTCAGTAGCAGGGGAGAAGAGGGGAGGCGTCGGAGGGTACAAGGTATAGGCAACACAGTCAAGTGAGGATACCGGAGGGAGGGGCAGAGGGAGGTTTTTGCATCGCAGGGTACAAGGTTTAGGCAACACAGTCAAGTGAGGATACCGGAAGGAAGGGCAGAGGGAGGTTTTGATTCGGACTCGGCTGATCCTTCGGCTTCTTCACAGTCGAGAGTGGTTATGGGGAGTGGACTGATTGGGGATGACTCAACACTGCAGGGTCCGAGGTATCTGCGGGCAGAAGGGTCTGAATCCTCTACAAGTAGCTCAGGAGGAGCTCAGGGATTGGGGACAGCAGAATCAGACACTTCAAGTAAGAGAGATCTTACAGACTGAGGATTCAAGGAAAACTGCCTATAGAAAGAAGATTGGTCCCGCTGGTGTGTACAATGAGGGGCACCACACCCTCCTTTTTGGGTATGGTTCAAGCGGATGGAAGGTCGTATCTTCCCTCGGTTACAACAAACAAAACGCCACTTCCAGGGGAGATTATAACGCGCACCAAATTCCTATTTGGTGATACCTTCCTGATTAGGATTATTCCTGAATCGGTAATGGTCAGTTGCACTCTGGCATTGGAATCCAAGCTTATGAAGTTCTGTTTTCCTTTAATCGATGCCATAATCGATCCGACAACGGAGGAAACGCTCACCCAGGCAGGCATCAGTTGGTTTAACCTAGATGCAGTAAGGGAGGTGAACAATCACGAACTTGAAGTCATTGCATTAACGCAGGAGGTATCTGCTTTGGTACTCCTCAGTTTGAACGATAAGTTACCAGAGGCAGGGAACCTGCATTCTACCTTCATCACAAATGCATTGAAGGCTGAGTGGCGCTCCTCTTCATAATCAACGGTGTCGCGCGCGGCGGTCCTGCACCCTGTTGGGAAATGCTAAACCTCACGGTCGTGTCACGCAGGATGTTTTTTCAAAATTTGCTGAAAAGAACCAGTCACCACTTCCACCGTGCATGTGTGTTATACCTCTCACGACGCCCCACGACAGGTCGGGACATCGCGAGGTACAACTTACCTCTACCCAAGGGGCTGTCACCACCCTTAGGTAGGTGTATCCTTGCCGAGCTACCGGCCCACATGCGAACGCTTTTACATGCCTTTGTAGTGGTAGGTCGGCCGATGGCGTTTTTTCGATCATCGCAGCATAGGAATGGGGTACGTACGGTAAGATTCATAAGACTGACCAGTTAGTCAAGTCAGGTTCAGAATGTGATTTTCCTATCCTGGATTTCTAGTTATTCGGGTCGAACTTTTATAAAGCTGTCTATATCCGTTTCTGAATTTTAAATGTGTTACTCTCCTGCCAAAAGAGAACAAGGTACCAATCAAATCATCTTACTACCTAGGGCATTCTATTCTACTTAACACGTCATGATTTAACTGAACATCAGATATTACAAAAGTTATATAGGACAGATAATGAATATACAAGTATTACCCCCGATAACCCTTCCCACTTTCACAAGTGTTGTGTGTCCAAGACTCCTCACGAAATCAAGCCCAGTTGAATGCAAACCACTTACAAGCCAGACCTTCACAGAATAATGCAAAGACATTTCACATGCCATGCGCTAACGGCGTCAACCATCAACCATTGACCTTGTCCCTCACTTCCCCAAACCATGTATGGCAACTCTATCTTTCTTGAGACGTAAGCCCAACCCCCTCAAATTTCTTCAAAGGACCCTTGAGAGTGACGAAAAGCAATTAGGCAAGGACCACAAGTGACAGTTTTACTAACCACAAGGTTTGTCTTTAGATGTGGGTGTCAAGTCATAGAGAAAAGTTGAATCGGTAACAACCGACCTGTTATCGAATGATAACAGAAAATTTGAATCCTTTTATAGATCATTTGCTTCAAATACAGCAGTACAATGAGCCCAGACCTGCACACACACAAGTCAACAATAATTCAACACCCCCTCCTAGTTTTTCACCCATCATTTTCGAGGGTCGAACTCTCAGAGGAAGATCATAAATCCTGAGAACTATATCCCAAAGTCCAATTCCTACCCCTACTCCTACTAACCCTTCAGTTTGTCCCTTCCTCCTTTACAAGGAGATTCATGCCCACGTTCTAGATTGTTTAAAAGAAATCATTTTTCCTTTACTTCCAATCTTCTTATTTTTTCTTCTCTGGGTAAGCACATCCCTTTTGTTGCTTACGCGACAGTTTGGTTTAGATAAACTCATTCCAGTGGCAGTTTCTCCCTTAGGAGTTTATCAATGAACTGAGGCTACGTGGATCTTCTTATTTTCTAATTCTTTTTTTTGCCTCTCGGTATTCGTCCTTTATTCTGCTTCTTTTATGATATTTGGAGTCACTCCCGCTGGAGCACTCTCTTTTTCCTTTCTCTTTTCTTGTCCTGACATACGTAAGTAATGGACTGATTTACACGAGAGTCTTCCACTACTTGATCAATTCCAGACAAAACGGTTAGTCAAATAAGTAGTCGAGTCGCCCCACAGGAGCACTCAGCCACCCTTCAAAGTTCATTGCAGTCCTCATGCAGTCAATAAGTTTAAACATTTTTTTGCAAACGACTGGATAACTCACATGAGAGTATCCCTTTTTTAGTTACAACAAGTAGTTGAGAAAGCATTGTTGAGGCACTTCCAAACACTTGTTTCAACATTCATCAACAATTCAGACCACCCCTCATCAGAGATCAGTACATAATTCAAATTAGCAATAGGTGACCTTCATGGAAGTCCCCTGTTACTCCTTGATCAGAGCTCAGTCTATTCTTAAGAGCGTAATAGGATGGCCCCAGGGGAGCTACCCTACTACTCTCTCAGAGTTAGTCGAGTTAGGATTAAGTTAGTTGACATAGGCAAACACTAGGTCCTCCTTTTGCTGGAGTATCCTACTAGGCTTGTTAAGGTAGAACCAAACAATCAATAGGATGACCCTACGGGAGTCTCCCTATTCCTTCCTTGGGCAGTAAGTAGTTTAGCCTTTCGAGTATGGCCCTAGGGCAACCCATATGGAAGTTTACCTATTGCCCACTAGACGAATAGATAAACCAGGTGTATGTAGGTTGTCAGAGAACGAATAGTAAGGCGATTTGTTCCCATTCTCGTGTTAATAGCCAACTCCGGTCCAAGCTTGTAATAGGATGACCCCATGGGAGTTATCCTACTATTACCCAAATGATTGCGAATACCACTCCCTTGATCAAGCGATAGGACGACCCCACGGGAGTTATCATACTACTACCCGAATGACTGGAACTACCACTCCCTTGATCAAGCGATAGGACGACCCAACGGGAACCTTCCATAACCCGATTCAATGTTAAACAGATAGACGGTTAGTAACTACTCATGCCATCCATCAGTCATACCCAAACAAGTAGTAGGGTTACTCACTCGGGAGTATCCATCTACTGTGTAAATACAATCACCTCATTTTTTCTCTCGTTAGTTGATCTCCAAATCAAACAAGTATTTAGGACGACCCCACAGAAGTTGTCTTACTACCAGTTTGATGCGTGGGAGATCAGTCAAAACAACTCTTAGTTAAGTTGGTCTGACCGTTCACCTTTCTTGCCTAGGCATCATGAATAAGCAAGAAATATGCCGACCCCACGGGAAGTCAGACGGATCGTCCTAGACTTAGGAGTTCTCGTACTCGCGTGGTGAGTACTTAATTCCCTTCTAAGTCTAGTCCGATAGGTGATCAGGAGAACCCCACGGGAGCGTCCTACTACCTTTGCTTATGTTAGTCATCCTAGGTTAGAAGCCCTGTACCCCACGGGAGTACCGGATGACCTTTTGGGTCTAGTTCGTAAGGTGACAAAGAAAACACACGACAACTTCCCGTCACCAATGCTAGAGTCAAACAGATATTTCATCAAATCGTCATTTAGTTGGGTGAATGACAAGGTAATCCGTATGGGAGTAGGTCATCCTTCACTTTAGTTAGTTCATGCAAGCAGTGTGACGACTCCACGGCAACCTCCATCACAGAGCTTTGTCTCCCAAACCCAAGCAGACTAGGTTCCTTCTCGGTTCTCCTAGGTTCCTTCTTTACTTCAGGCAAGGTTCGTACTTTATGCATATGTTCATCCACCCTTTCCTGAAGGTTTTACTCATGAAGAAAACAAGAAGATGTATAGCACACACTCATTCATGTAGTCTGATAAAGGGTCGTAATTAGTAAGGGATAAGGGAAAGGAGTGAGTCATGCGTACCTTATGGTTCCCTGCCTCCAGAGTTCCTCTTGAACTCCGACAGAGCTCCTGCAATCGTCCTGTCATGTCTGACCGTTTGATCATCTTTTTCCACAGAGTAGACTTTCATTTCAAAGAGATTATACCATTCCAGAAAGCTTGTGAAAAATAAGGAAATGAGGGGATTGGATCACAAGAGAGTGAAGGAGGATGGGGGAGGTAGGCACCGTCACACGATGGCGATGTCCCTCTCCTCTCTAGTGCCCCACATCTCCTCATGTCCGATCTTCCCCGTTATCTTTGATGTCAATCAGCAAGGAACAAAAAAATGATGCTTACTAATAACGATAATAATCTTTGACAAATACGGAAGAAAATAAATTGAGGGGCTTAAATCAAGAGAGATTGGAGAAGGATGGAGGAGGTAGGCACCGTTACACGGTGACGATGTCCCTCTCCTCTCTAGAGCCCCACATTTCTTCCTTCCTGACCCCTACTTATCTCATGTTGTTTCCAAAAATAATAATATAAAAACAACAAGTCAACCAATAATAATAATAATAATAAAAATAATAAGTAAAATAATAATTAATAATAATAATAATAATAATAATAATAATAATAATAATAATAGTGATGATAATAATAATAATAATAATAATAATAATAATAATAATAATAATTGGTAACACTCTCAATCTGTTTGTCAAGGAGCAAGCGATCAAAGAAAGGAAAATACATTTTATCGATGTACCACTTGTCAACGACCTTCCGTCATTTCCACTTCCTTCTTCCCGTTTGTTTTTTGCCACATGATACTGGTACAGTCATCTATTTCATTGATCAGTATGCCTACTCTTTATAACCATGTGCGTGTATGCTTTATTGTTCATCCCGCCTGCAAGACTGTACGGGCGCTTGCTTGCTGCTCTGCGCGTTAACTTTCAAGCTGTGTGGGAGCATGATTGTTGTTCTGCATACTTGGCCAAAGCCTTTCAACGTCCTGCTGCCGACTGCAACCCACACTGATCAGTGCTCGTGCGCAGATGGGATACCAATGTTGCTTTCTTAGTGGCATGCGCTCACCTCCTACAATGCTGGCCTCACGTTGTGCAACATCCCATGTCCCGCGCTCAACTGTTTGATGCAATTGCTTCTTTTGGAAGGGCCCAGTGCTAATATTTTTGGCCGTCAAGATCTCCGATCTTGACGATGCAACTTGCTTTGATTTTTTGCACCACATACCATGCCGCAATTTTTCCTTGGGACGTCACAAGTCCCCGCCACTCGTCCCGCACTAGTCCTCGACACTAGTCCCGCTAGTGGTCCCGCCGGCACTTGTCCCGCCGGTGGTCCCGCCGATACTCGTCCCAATACCGCATTTTTTACTTGGTCCCATGCGGTCCGCGGTACTAGTCCCGCGCTAGTTTCTGGTACTAGTCCCGCCAGTTGTCCCACCGGCACTTGTCCCGCCGGTGGTCTCGCCGGCACCCGTTGATACTCTTGTCATTTTTCCGCCTTATGGCAGCCTCCTCCGCTTGTGCCTTCTTGCGTCCCACGCACCGTCCTCCCCGGGTGCGGGTCCTCACTTGGCCCGTGGCCCCTTGGTCTTCTTGACGCTGCGTCACAGCGACCCTCTCGGCCCGGCTACGTTTTCTCGTGCTGGCACCTTACTTACTATCTCTTCTCCCTTCCTCTTTTCCTTACGGCGTGCGCCTCATGACGCTACTTCTCTTGGCGGTCCTTCTCCTTTCTGCCTTTGCTATTTTCTTGGGGTCCTTTGCCGCCTCCCGTTCCGTTAATTTCTTCTTGGTTCAATGGTCCCAACGACTCTGGAAAGCCTCTAGATCCCCAAGTGCCTGTGCCTATGCCTTCGACTCTTCCATCCTCCTTGCCTCCGATTTTCTCTGCAGTGCACAAACTGGCCATATAAAGTCTCTCGAGCAGTGTCGTACCCCCGTTCACCGTTCACGGGGTCGGTGAACCCAGGCCAGCCACCGTTCACCGAAAACGTGAACGCGGGTAGTTCACGGAGTTCACGCAGAGCGGGAACTCCATTTTTTTTATTTGTTGCCTGGTTGTGGTACTTTTTTTTTTCGTAGACGTGTGGGGACTGTAAAGGGGCAACTGCCCATATTTTTCTTTTTTTCGATCAGAATATATATTTTTCWAATTTTTGAAAAAAAAAAAAAAAAAGGGCCTTTTTTTTGCGTCGAAGTTTCGTGTTTGTTTGAACGTGGTGGGTTGCAGGGAGGTCGTGAGATTTTCAGATCGGATGGCAACGAGCCATGTTTAGTGAGGGTGTGGAGAGAGGGGAGGGGTTTGGAGGCGTTCGTTCGGTGGTGCAATAAAGCACCAATCGGGGGTAATGGACGGGGTTGTGTTTTGGGGTAGGGGGTGTTGCG
>BFEA01000383.1:1545944-1572932 GCA_003427395.1 Chara braunii | reverse complement strand
GCGCAGCTGTGGCGGACGGTCTTCTTCTTCGATGGCGCGGCTCAGCTGTGGCGCCCTGCTCAACGACAACAGCGCATGGAGCAACGGGAACCTGCTCTGATACCAGTGCAATCAGACTCGCTTTCTTCTTTACTTCACACACATGCAAACAGATGGTGATTCACACTAGCGCAACACGCTCACTCAAAGTTCAGAGATATGGAAACCAGAAACACAGTTCAGATGAAAACTCGCTTCCACCGGCTATGGCGCATCAGCGCCTGTACACCCCAACTCTCATCACTGTGTTTACCACCGTTCACACACACACTCAACACTCAACTCTGGATCTCCCTGAATACTCCGCACGCTTCACTCTCTTACACACGCACACACACATCTGAGTTTACCTTCCTCCTACAGCGGCTATGGCCGCTTCTACTACTACTGACTGTGGCTACGATGTCTCCCTTCCGCCCACTTCGACTTTGGGCGACCTGCAGACCACCTCGCACAAGACGCTGTAGCAGCGCTTCCGCATGGCTCACGCATCGAATGAAAATGGCTGGGCGCTGCCTCTTGATTTATACTTTTGTAACTCGTTGGTCTGCCCCTTTCCACCGGGCCCATGGTGCACACAGTCCCTCGTGGTACTTGCTTGACTGGACTGGGACTGACTGGACCGATATTGCTGACTGCATGGGTATGCACTGCCAACTCGATGCAGTCGCACTGCCGACATAATGCAGTTGGGATCACCACTTGTCAACTTGCCTCTGACTAAACGTGAGGCAACTTCGAAAGGCCACTTCCGGACCTTCCGGAAGTCTGTGGACTTGGCCTTTCGAGTACTGTAGCAGCTACGACCTCGACCTTTCACGACTGTAGCAGCTACGACCTTGACCTTTCAGAATTCCTACAGCTACGATCTCTACAGGGCTGTGACTCTTACTCGACAGACCTACAGATCGAACCCCTACCACTACACAGACCTACAACAGACAACAACAACTGCCAAAACACAGGTCACGGGTTCAAACATTCACAGGGCCGACTCGATACTGTACACGGGTAGGGTAAGGTCTGGGGATCGAACTCTGGGCCCGCATCTGTGACTGCAAAAAGGTGAAAACCGTTTCATTTGCCCTCTCCTTGCCACCTATCTCTGTTTCCTCCAAAAGATCAGATAGATCATTGATATTGGTTTGATTCCCATTGGAATCAACAATTATCAACCAACTACCCTTCTCCTTCCATTCTTGTGGGGGCTTCTTCTTCCTCCCGTCAGTAGCAGGTTGCTGTGCTCCTCCTAGCTTAGCCTCCAAGTCCAAGTCCTTATTGCTAATGGAGTCAAGAGTTTGATCCTCGATGCTTGCATCGCAAACCATCGAGTTCTTGATGTCTGTGGGAAGACATCTAAGATACGAGGTCAGCTAGACCTATGGATCATGGCGGACACCAGAGACGACTACAAGTTTCTCCACTGCAGTGGTGAGCTCACGTGCAGACTTGTACCTTCTAGTATCAAGCCGGGACAACACATCAGTGGCCTGCTGGGCCTGCTGTGGGTTGTGCCATCGCATTTCAACCAATGCCATGAAGCTCTCCAGCTTGTGGGTTCTTGCCCAATCATTCATCCGCCGGACGAATCCCTCAGATGCCACTATTAGATGTAGCCGCCTTGATGCCGATCCCTCAAGATATGAGGTGGGAGTGATCACCTCTTCTTCTAGCAACGTCCTCCTCGCCCTTACCCATACTGGAACCGTCCTCAACCGAGGGTCTGAGCTGGTTTCAATGGGGTTTTGGGGTACCAAGGCTGCTGTGGTCCCATTGGTGGGACCGGCTGCGGCCCCGTAGCTGCAGCAGATGGACCTGAGGATGAAGATGCAGAAGTCTGTGCTGCTGCTGCTGACGTACCACTTGGTGGGATACCAATCTGATATGCAAATCGGCGTGTCATTGCCGGAGAAGGCGATGGAAATGCTGCTTGCGGCCGGATACTGGGCCCACCATGTATGGAGGGATGTGGTCCTCCTCTTGCGTGCATGGCATTCAGTATCTGGTCAAGGGTATCCTGGATGTCATCCAGGTTGCTGTCCATGTAAGCATACATGCTCAGCAGACCCGCCTTGAGGATCTTATTAGTGTTGTCAAGGGTCGAGTGATCTAACCCTCCTATTTCTAATCTCTGTTTCCCTTTCGGTAGCTTCCCTAAATTCCTTCTCTAACCGTAAGCGGCTCAACTCCACCTGTTGGAGTTCTATGGCCTCTCGTGTGCGAGGAGGTGGCGTGCTGTACTGTGAGCCTGCCATCTGGATTGAAGAAGTGCCTGTTCTCATCCCACTGGACGTAGCCTTTGAGCTCGACGACATGCCTACTGTCTGCTGAGCCTGAGAGAGAGCAGCAGATGTTGCCACTGCTCCGGCAGTAGTTCCTCCTGCTGCCTGTGCCTTCTCCGCTGCTGCTGCTGCTGCTGCTTCCCTAGCCCGCTGCAAACGTTCAGCCTCCGCCTGACGTCTTATGGCTGTTTCGCCCCCAGATGGTAAAGCGTGGTGCACGATGGGGATCCTAAGTGACTCCTGACATGTCACCCTTCTCCCTACAGATCTGTCCTCGCCACCACCTGATCCAGCAGATCACTTTCTGGCCTAGAGCCCTCACTGGAGCCTACCACAGCATGTGTCTGACCGAGTTCATAAACAATTAAAAATAAATAAATATTCGGCAAGTGACCTAGGCTACCGATCAAGCGGTGACAACAATGTTTACACAGACTGAGCAAATGATCTATCCCTACTTTTATTAGTTCTCGTACAGCAGCAACGAATCAGAACTGGCTATGGTAGACTACTACAGTTCTAGTCTAATACTGTCTGTAAGGTGTTAGCAGTCTGTCACCTCAACTAATCAAAATAAAAATAAATCATTTGCACAGATGTATGCAGAAATGGGAATGAATTATGTTCGTGTACGAACACCAATTGAAACCTTCCCTTTACATGTATCCAACGATCCTGACTTGCATCATCGAGCAGCAGTGTCTGTCGTGTGCACAGCGGCCCACCCGTGTGCCCAGGAAACCAATTACGACCAGTTCTGCCCGTTATTTGTCCTCGCGTGCAACGAGCCTTTCATCTGATTGATTTGGCTGATCAAGAGGCAATTTAAGGACAGCTCCTGAAGTCCTCAGGAATTATTTAACGTCGCAGACAGGACGGCGATCACAGCCAGAGGTTCTGGTAGGCGTCTCACATGGGACGGGTCAGTCCACATTTCCTCTACAGCGCAGCAAGAGCTTAAAGGACAAGGCAGCAAAGCATGCGTGCTCTACTCCCATGGGTTGGCATGGTGGCCATGACCCGTGCTTCGACCAGGACCCTTCAGAGGCACCACCCTCTCCTGGCAGATGCACCACCAGGAACAATGTTGATTGTCAAGGTAGAGCGCTCACGACTCCTGAATTAGAAGAGGACACTTAAATTGGACTGACTTCCTCACGATAAGAAGTGATTGAGATGGGAAGATAAGGTAAGGGAACAATGTACCTGAAGATAGTTGCCCCCAACCACAGATTTCTCACCAATTGAGCCGACGTGCATTTTGATGACCGGTCATAGCCTTGGTACCACACGCATTGCAGTGGAGTGCCACCTCAGCCAAAACGCCATGTCAGCATGCTCTCATCATCCCACATACATGCTCTGTCGCTACAGCTCCCACGCTGTTGCCACAGCCTTCTGGCGACACTCCCCCTTACCCGGGAGTCACCCAAACAGCCAGCATTGATGTATCCTTACTGAGTAGAAGCATCATCAGCGCGCCAAGTAACAAATTCGCCAGCGCCGGTAATGGCGATATCGAACCAGCTCCGATACCAAATTGCAAGGAATATAAGCGAGATCGATATACAGAAAACCAAGTGGCAAAATCACTTAGTCCAGATAGTTATGTACCAAGCGGAGAGGACAATGCACCAAGATTCCATCCAAATAAGAGCAACTTAAGTGTCCATGCAGACGCTCTCTGGTCACACCAACACTGTATTCAAGGTCGCCCCTACTGTCTGGCACCCAGCACCCAGCCTACTCTACTCAGCCTATCTACTCTATCTACGTTCTTGCGACTGGATCACATCGAAATTGAAGACCCATGTACGTGACATCAGCACCAATGCCGACCACTAGCATATACCAGGTACGCTCTCTCTCCTCCCCTCGTCACACCTTGATCCCTTGTGCATGTGCCTCCTACCCGAAGACCACCATCACCATCACCAGCACCCACACGCTCGGCCCGGTAGTGGCTGTTGTGCGCCCACTGCCATCGCAGTGCCCTCTCGCTTCTTAGCGCCCGCTTGCGCCCCAGCCTGCCTGCATAGCGCAGCGTCGCATGGCAAAGCAGCAGCGTGTCCGCAATACCTGCTCAGGCCACAATGCCCCCGCATGGGGCACACACTTTCCTATATGGAAAGTGCCCGCTGCTGGCTGGCCTGTCCAGGCGTGTTGGGGGGGGGGCAGTAGCTTCCCTCTGGCTCCAAGTGTCTGCGCCCAGACCCAGTTTCAGATACTGGCCTGGGCCTCGTGCAGTTAGGCATGTCCAGGCAGCCACCCAGCCTCCCAGTGTTTGCAGCATTCTCATTGGCTTGCGGCACATGTGTGAGTACAATGCTGCTTTCTCATTGGCCCGTAACCAGTCCGTGATGTGTCGGCCTCACACAGCGTGTGCCCAGGGCGCAACCGCCTGAGCCCTGGGCTCAACTGTACAGCACAGTCCTTTGCTTCTGGAAAGAGCCTGGAGGCTCAAGTTGCTCTGTAACCAACTCGCGTGCTGCAACTGTCTGAGTACCCACATATGGAAAAATGTCGAAAACAGGCCTCACGTGAATATTCAGGCCAGCCTTCACTTAGGGCAGGCAAGGGCTTGCTAGGGGCCGCAGCCCAGAACATTTGAATGTCTGGTAAGGGCCCCTCGAGGGCTCATTACTCGCATAGATGACTGTGATACCGAAGAAGGTCTGGGGTATACCCTTGGGTGGCAGGTTTCTCTGGCCAAGGCCCCATGTGCCTGTATCTTCATTATGATGCGTCGTGGATTACTGCCGTCCTCCCTTGAACACAGCGCACGACCATTATGACTGCTGTAGCAGATCGGAAAGATAGCTTGTATACATTCACTCTCGGGTGCGTTATGTTCGGGGGAAGACGGGTAGAGGATCAACGGCCAGGAACATAAAATCTGGGGAGGTGGGACTCTGCCCACAGTGTGTGCTGTCCTTTCATGCTCAGTGCCATTCAAGTTGAGAGTGTGCAACGTGCAAGGAAATCTCCTTTATCAATTTTTTCCATACTTAAGGCGCGCACCTGTGCGGTGCACCATGCGGTGCAGCTGCACGTTGTGCACTGCGTGGATTGCTGATGTGCAAAAAAAAAAAAAAAAAAAAAAAAAAACAACGATGGGTAGTGGCCACTAGCCATTCGGGAATCCTGACTCACCTGACTCACCGGATGTGCAACATGGGAATGAATCTTCCCATAGAACATGGAAAGATACATCACCATATTTTGTTGTCTTTTGTGGATGTGGTGAGTAGTGGAGGGAGGCCCTCTGTCAGTAGTATTGTCGGAAATGTCGGGGCTCTCATTATGGGCCCCGCTCAACCATTACCACATGCACAGAAGACAAAAGTCATGGCGGTGAATCTTTCCGTGTCCTAGGGGAAGACCCATTCTCATTTTGCTGCCCTAGAATGTATGGAGACGTTCGTCAGTTTGAGCGAAACGCAAAAATGGAAAAACACAATTGCAGGACCACTGCCTGTACACCCTACATCAACGAAAAAAGAGAAAAGACAACGGGACGGTCCGAAATACCCGTTGCAATGCCACTACACAATGATGACACGTACTTATGGCAGACTAAGGGCCTCACCCCACTACTCTCCAAATGCACAAAAGACAGAAAAGATGGCGGTGTATCTTTCCATGTTCTAGAGGAGTATTTGGTCTCCTTTTCCACAATTGGAGAGTAGTGGAGCGAGGCCCTAACACTTCGACTCTTTTTTTTTTTTTTTGTCCACTTGGACTCTTCTGCTTTTGTCAGACGTGACTAAAACTACGGTCAGATAGTGCAAGATGCCCCCCCAAAAAATTCTTCTCGAGGGGAGGGGCAGGGTGTGCTACCACTCCCTGCCCCTCCCCTTTTTTTTTTCGCACCCCCTAATTTTCGCCATGCGCTGCATCATGCAAGTGCGCTGTGCGCCGCACGTGCCGGCACGACGCGCACGTGATGCGCTGCAAGGATGATTTTTCAAATTGAATGTTGAGAAGTTCATGCGCAAGCATGTACAGGTCTCTGTGTTTTTTTTTCTTTTTTCTTTTTTTTCCAAGGGGTCGGTATTGAGATATCATCGTGGAACTGACCGACCGCAGGTAATTCAAGAATTTCATTCATTTAGTCGTATCTCAAATCTGGATTTGAACTCAGGTCTGGATTTCAACAGTGCATGGGCGTACCAACTGAGCTGGGCCTGTTGGTGGTCTCTCCTGTTTTCAGGGATGCGACGACAGAATACATATCAGAGGCAGAGGCTCTGAGGCAAAGGTTGAAGAGGATGCAGCTACATAGGGATGCTCTAGCCATGCAGAATGCGACAATGGTTCAGGGAAGGAGGGCCAGGGGGGTCACGGCAGCTAGGACCAGTGCTCGACTGGCGATGATGGAGGAACGACTTACCAGAAGAAACATGGAGGTAGAACTGCTTCCCTCTCACACAAACACACTTACTCTCTCTCTCTCTCACAGACACACACTCACATGTGGAGAGAGAGAGAGAGAGAGAGAGAGAGAGAGAGAGAGAGAGAGAGAGAGAGAGAGGTTCTCCATAATGCCAGGCCCTGCAGGTACCTGTTCTTTGGCTGTTGAGAAAGCATGGTCGCACTCATGGTTTCTCAGTACTTGAGTGTAGCACCAATCCGGCCTCCCCCCTGAGAGCAAGCTATGTGAAGTTCTTTGTACCTTTTTTTTACTTGTTGGGCTTATGTACTTCCATTTCCACACTCTTTTTTTTCTTTTTTTCGTCTCGTCATTTTGCAGATGAACTCTGTGACGGAAAGCATTTCTTCGTGCGCGCAGGAGTTAGCTCGCTACCATGCCTTGGAAGGTTCGTGCTAAAGAAAACGGCAATCTATGACTCTTTTCTAAGTGAGCCACCTTCGTGTGCCCTGTTCCAATTTGATTCCATTCGTTTTTGAAGGACAGGTACTACCCGTAACGATCTGAATTCGGTGGTTATGTCATGAAATGTCCTGTTGAGGACTTGAGGGAGTGATGTATCCCCTCCATTCCTTTGCTGCTGGATGAGAGTTCAGTTTATTTTTTATTCACTTTCTGAAGTTTCGGGTTTTGATCCTTGCAGAGGGACCCACTGGTGATGCTGTGTTCCTGCCCTCCATTACGGGTGAAGTATAGTATAAGAGGGTTTCGGGGTTAGGGGGTTGTTGTTGTTGTTAGGTGCCACCCTCTGTGAAACAAACAGTCTGTGCAGTCTAGGTTTTTGTGGTGTCTGCGGTATTTAAAACATAATACCAGAGTACATGGGCATGAATGCAGAAAGCCAGTTGGTGTGATTGATAGTACCATAGTGCATCATAACAAGTTAAAACAGGAAAACTTGCAAAAGGAAGGCAAAAAAAAAAATCTCAGAAAAGAAAGGAAGCGAAGTAAGATGCAATCCGTGTTGCCATCTAGAATGCAACTTAAAGCAAGGCTGAAAACCCGGTAGGACCGCGGCCCCCACCCCCGACCGGAACCGGGCCGGTGTCGGGCGGCCGAAGGTCAGTCAGCCATGCGAAATTCGACGGATTGGGCCTTGGATTAAGCACCTAGAGAAGGGTTGACTGAGATTTCCATCGGAGTCCTCGGGAAAAATTAGGGGTCAGAGAGAGACCCCTAATATTCTCCATGCCAGGTATCGACGCTGACCCTTGAAATCGACGAAAGGAACAGGTACGTCTGTCGCACCTAGTGCCTATTTTTTTCGTCGTTCGGGGGCCAAAACTAAAGCGACTGGTCGCGGGACGGTAATATGAGAGTAGGCCTCGGCGCGGCTCTTCTGCGTCAGGCCATCGAAGAGGGAATGAAGCCTCGGATATCATTAACTCTAATTTTAAAATTAAAAATGGGAAAAAGAATTAGAAACAGTGGAAGGGAGGAGAAAAACGGGATATTCTTTATTTTATTAAATTTCCTTGGTATTTAATTTTAATGGAATCGCCCTCATTATTTGTTATTTCCGGTAATGGAATCAAAAATAAGAAAAAAAATCAAAACTATAAAAGGGAAAGGAAACATGGGAATTATGCTATTTAATTGAATTCCATCGGAATTCATTTTTGATGAAATTGCCTTTATTTTTTATTATTTTCGATAAAAGAATTAAGAAATAAGAAAAACGATTAAAAATGATAACGCGGTCTGAGTGTCTCGAGAGAGTGGGACCGCGTGATTACCGGGGGTTGGTCCTACCTCGGTCCGACTGTATTGGTTCACCCTGATTCGGGCCAGGTTCGGTATTTATTCCAAGATTGCGGCGTTCTACGGTATTCGACATATTTCAGGCTCGGTATTGGCTCGACATCGACATTTTCAGGCGTGGTATTGGTCCGACATCGGCATGGTACTGGTTACAACGACTCCGATTGACTATTTCAGATTCGACATTGGTCCGGTGTGGGCTGCTGCGGTACCGACTGGTTAATTCAGCCTCGGTATGGGTATGGTAATGGCTTGGCACTATCACGGGGCTGCGGCATTGTGCGGCACTCGACACGTTTCAGATTCGGTATTGGTTCGGCATCGGTACGATTCAGGTCACCGCAGTTCGGGACAGGGGTTTCAGGTTCGCGACAAGCACGGTACTTGGCAGCCCGACATCGCCATTTCTTGTGATACGGTGTCCCAGTCCAGTTCGGGCTGCTGCAGTACGCTACCTTGTCACCGGGTCAACCCTGGATTGGGTTGCTGGCCCACTACACCTCTGTTTTGGTATGGTTGCAGGTTCGGTCGCAGGCTTGGCACTGGTATGATGACCCAAGGTTGACATGACTACAGATTCGGCATTCTTGGTTGGTACGGTACAATGATTTGTCTGGTGTTGGCTTGGTACATCCTCGGCACGACATTGTATATTTGTTTGGCATGGCTACCGGAGCGGAACAGGTACGGTAAGCTGGTTCGGCACAGGAACGGGACTGGCAAGGTATTGCTCCGTTGCACGGTATTCGGGATTCAGGCTGCTGCTGTTGGGAACGATCACTTCAAAGCTGATAACCAGTTTGGCTTTGGTATGACACGACCAGCTTTGACATGGGTACCCCACTGCCTGGTTTGGGGGCGGCTGGGGGTCACTACTTTCGTACAGGTACGGCGATTTCACAAGCTGGGACTGCAGTTGGCCCGACTTGCTGGCGCCATCGATATGGGCGGACTCCTAAAAACTGGCCCTGAGACTACTGGGTACCGCTGGTAAGGACGGGGCCAGTCTTCAGCTGGGAAGGGATGCTGGCTGGTCCCTTTCTGCTGGCTAGAGTTCCCTGTTCACGGACCATATAGGACCACAATCAAATTGTAGGAGGGACGGGCGCGCAAGGTGTACCCAGCCCACATCGCGGTTGAATGCAGGAAGGGTCAACGAGCTGGGAGCAAGGCAGCGAGCTGGCACGCGTAGCTGGGGCCCAGCTCGGTTTAGTGTAAGAAGGGAGGATTCAGTGTACAGGGGGTACACAGTGTCCGTTCGCTCGGTTCAGAGAGGGGATTCGGTCGGGAAAGGACGGGACAGTGTGCCTGGTGTACGCCGCGCACCTCAGCCCGTTCGAGTCTGGGGAGAACCAGGTGCATGCGGCACATGAGAGGGTGTGATCAGGGGCGCTCGTCGAGCGGAGGGAGCGTCGAAGGAGCTTGTATGGAGACTACATCACGGAAGGCGTACCCGCGGCCATCAGCACTCGTGGTGAGATCTGAGAGGGTCAAGGAACGAAGATGGAGAGCGCCTTACGGCGATTGAGCGAAGAGGAGGGGTGTGTCCGGGGGCGTGATCAATGCGTGCTCGAGGGTGAGCGCCCGTTTCATGGGCCATGCGCTGCAGTTAATGTGATCTTGCGACGTTTGAGCAGCCCTAATCGCTGGCTGCGGAGTGCGCCGCGCTGCAGTTGATGTGATCTTGCGGTATTTTGAGCAGCCTTAATCGCTGGCCGCGAATTGGGCTATTCCTCAGTGGATCGGATCATCCGGTAATTTGAGCAGCCATTATAGCCGACTGAGAGGCACGCTGATCCTCAATTCAATGGGGTCAGGCGGCAATTTGGGCAGTTGACGACACTCCCTGCAATGCGCGCAGTTCATGAGGTCGCATGTTAAGGTGAATGTCTATTGATGTTGGCTGCGGATCGAGATACCCTGCGGTTGATGAGCGCAGACGGTAAGGTGGGCAGCCGTCATCCGCGGAGCGCGCTGCCCCTTGGCTGATGGGATAGGGCGACGAAGTGAACAGCCGTCATCGCTGACTCTGAAGCAAACCGCCCGGTTGATGAAGGGATCAGTCACGTTGCCAGAGAGACGAGCGGTCATTTCTTCTGGCCGTGGCAGTACCGCAGGCTCTGGAACCGGTCTCAGAACCGAGGGCGAGGCAAGTCATTTCAGCCAGAGGTGAGGAACGACGTATCGCTTCGGCATGCGTGTGACAAGCCGACTTAAATAGTGGGTGACAAACACTCCTTGCCCTGTGCGAGTGATCTCCCGAGTCGAGCTCGCTTCAGATTGTGTGTATCCAATTTCTCTGGCTGGCGGGCGGAAGATCGTCCCTGTCTGTCTGGGGCTCGTCGTGCGAAGTGCAGACTAGGTAAGTTACGGGCAGAGTCGGCGCCTAACCGATCAGAGAAAGTGGTTTCCTAATAGACACGGTGGCATAATCCAGCCATGAGAGAGAGCAGCGAGACAGCCCGGCCACTTCGAAGTGTCGAGTGACTCGTCACAGGTCAGGGACTTGATTGTCCGATTCACCAACCATTTGAGTGGCGGAGGTTGCGATCACATAGTATTATCTCTTTTAATATTATTGCAATATTCAAATTTCTCTTTGAGATCGTTTTCTTCCTTTTTTTTCCCCAACACAATCACGAGGAAAGAACAAGTCCGACAAATTCAGATTGCAAGCAGCGGGCCGTGAAAGCCTTGACCGCTCCCTCCACCAGTTAGGGAGGGGCAAGAAGAGAGAGAAGGCACTGTGTGAGTGTGTGCATATGAGAGAGGTCGTGAGCGCACGTGAGTGTGTGAAAGTTGAGAGAGAGAGCAAGAAAGGGGAAGATAGTGAGAACCAGGGTTTTGATTTTAATTTTTATAAATTTTGTGTCAAGCGCCCACAGGGGCCGATGAGCGAGCCAGTACATCGAAATGTGAGAATATCTGTGCTTCCAGGAAAGGAAAGCCGTGTGTATCAATTGGGAAGTGACATACTACGAACAAAATCCGCGCAGTTAATTGCAAAGAGAGAGGGTTTGACAGATCTGGGCTTGATGAATATGGAGGGGTGCATTCTAACTTGATCTATCTGACCGGTTCACGGTAGCAGAGAGGAAGATTGGAATATCATTTTGCCAAGCAACGCTTAGGCTCGGGTTTTCAGATTATCCGTGAGTTGACCCAGGCCACTATTATGCTCTGATTGATAAACAGTTGAACGAAGTGATAGAACACGTCTGAATAGTCTGGTCCAGTATTCCGAGTCCACTTTAAAAACAAGGGCATATTCAATTGAGTAGGATAATTCGCTTTTCTTTCCATGATCTAAGGATGGCGTAAAGGTCACCTGTAGGCAGAAGGCGTGACAGACTAACAGACTATACAGGTCCCAAACACCCTACAGATCGCTGAGGACCTCGGAAGCGGGCGCGGCGAGTGACAGGCGCCGTTGCCCTTGGCTTCAGCGATAGGTAGGCGCCCCTCCCCGGGTTTCCTCACACCGGTCCACCGGGCCCGCTCCCCCCCGGTGGGCCATAGGGCATTGAAGTAGCGGGGTTGGTTCAATTTTTTTTTCGGGCCAGGTGGCCTCAACAGCCTGCATGGAGGTTGCCTGGCCTGAAAATGTCCGAACCCGGTCCGGTAGGCCCGCCGAAAGGATTTGAAAAGGGCGGCCTATCTGGACCGTCGATCTGGAGAGGTTGGCGGCCCAGATAGGCCAATGTTTTCAAACGTTTTGGGCGGGAGTACCGGCCCCACCCCTCCCATCGGCCCACATCTTCCCTCCCCGGCCACAGCCCTCCTCCTGACCCAAATCTGCCACCCGTTCACTTCCCTGCCCAATCGATCTTCGACACTCGGAACTGCCAGCGTTCCCTCCCCGCCGCCTCCAGCCCGTCACGCCTCCAGCCCGTTGCTCCTGCAGCCCGTCGAGCCCGGAGTAGTCGTCGCCACCATCCCTAACAGCCCGGTAAGCTAGTAGTTTCTTCTTCTTCTTTCTTCTTCTTCTTCTTCTTCTCTTCTTCTTCTTCTTCTTCTTCTTCTTTTTCTTCCTTCTTCTTCTTCTTATTATTCTTATCCTTCTGGTGCTAACTCCCGTGGTAGTTAGTGTGCCTACCAATGCGTGTGCGGTGGTTGGTGGGCACGCAGCATTTTGTGGGTGTGCGGCAGTTGCTTGGGTGAGAGACAAGAGAGAGAGAGAGAGAGGGGGAGAGAGAGACAGAGAGAGAGAGAGAGAGAGAGATTCGAATGAATCTTTCACACTAACATGGCAAGATTCATTCGAGGTACTGCATGTCGAGGCTGGGGCCGTGGATGCAAAGTCGCGCGGCGAGAGCCAGCGAGAGAGAGAGAGAGAGAGAGAGAGAGAGAGAGAGAGAGAGAGAGAGAGAGGTGGTGATGTTACATGCTGCGGCTGCAACAGGCTGCACGGGCCCCCTTTCAGCCCCGTGACGTTTTCAGGCCAAAAGCCTGAAAACAAGGGCCTACAGGCCCCGTGTCGTTTCAGCCTGAAAGCCTGAAAACAAGGGCCTACAGGCCCTGTGTCGTTTCAGGCTAAATCAGGGCCTTTCCGGCCCTGAGTGTTCTCAGCCTGAAACTGAGGGCCATTTTCAAGCCCTCGTCAGTTTGACCCGCCCTGAAACTCAGGCAGCAAACCAGGGTTTTAGCACAGGCCATTTCAGGCCTGTTTTCAAGACAACCCCTGGTTGAGCTTCAACGCCAGGGTCTGGCACGTTTTGGCATTGGCAAGAGCAGCCTCCTGGACGGGCCAACACTATATAGGACTGGCCCGCCCTGCAGGCTGGTAGGTAGTTCCTAGTTACTTCCCAGGCACTTCACGTGCAGTTCAGGAGGCAGGAGGTAGTCTTCAGGATTCGGCAGCAGCACTCTGGAGGAGCGCTGCAGGAGTAGTAGTAGCGCTAGCAGTAGTCTCCAGCGCTGAGCGCTAGTAGCGTTAGCAGTAGTCTTCAGCGCTGGGCGCTCTTAGGAGCTAGAGTAGTACTAGAGAGAGAGAGATTGGGCGGAGGCCAGGGATACTTACCTGCAGCGCCATAGCTCCAGCTTCGCCTTCGAGGTACCTGCAGCACAGCGCCAACTTCACAGGTTAGTACCCGGCTTATGAGAGAGAGAGAGTTCTTCTTCTTCCTCTTCTGAGTCCAGCACCTCCCTCTCACCCTCTCGCTACCTGACTTCACTGCATCAGCAGACTATGAGAGAGCGGGCTTGGTGACATTTTGACGAGGGATTATTTGGGACTTGTAACAAAGACTTGGTGTTGACGACATTCCCATCTCTCCCCCTCCTCTTCGTCTGTTTCCCCTCCTCTTCGTCTGTGCATGATTTGGACCTGGCGCATTCTTCCTGTGTGAAGCGCCAGGCCCCTTCACACCTTGTGATGAGGATGATGTATGTTTGCTCTGCGTTGCAACATTGATTGGCTAGTCATTTGTATTCTAGCATTGGTGCGCTGTCTTGCACTACGTGATAGAGGTCAGTCCCAGTCAGGTCAGGACTTGTATCTAAGTCTTCCGCTGCGCCACAAGGTGCCATCTTGTATGTATCAGAATGCACATTGCTTGTTGAGATTCCACTTGCACTGCATTGTCCATTCAGTCCTTTTTATCACATTGCGGATCCTCAGTTTTATATGTACATCGCCCAACTGGGCATGTAACAGTTGGTATCAGGACACCGCACGTGAATCAGGACAACCTGATCTGACACGTGTGCGGGGACTAGGTAGCTGATTAGTCTTGATTGATTGATTAGAGCACACTAGTTAGCCCCCAAAATCACGATTTTGACCTCACTGCCAAAAATCGATTTTTTTTTTTTTCTTGGATTTTGTTTTTCCGCTATTCTGTTGTGGAAAATCGCAATAGCGCAACACCTGAAATTTTCGTTTTTGGTTCTCTTCTGAAAATTCAAAATTTCGTTGTTGGAAAATCCGGAATATCTTTTTTCGAAAATTTCGATTTCCTTTTGCAATTTCCTGTTATTTAGAAATCCGGAATATTTTTTTCCGAAATTCATTTTTTTCTTAAATGGTATGGGAAATCCTTCTTGTAGTTGTCCTTCTCCAACTGCGCGTACTCTCATCTGAGTAATTCTGAATATTTGCTGGATTTCATTTTTTCGGAATTCTCATCGGACAATCATTTGTAGTCTGAAAGTTCAAAATTTTTCCTCAAGGTAATTTCACACTTCAGGGGGAATTGGGAGGCCTACTGAACTTGCAATTGAGTATCTTCTTTTTCTTTTTGCTTGAATTTTTTTTGCAAAGTTCAAACTTTTCTTTTTTGATTAGTGGCTCCTTATCTGGGCGATTTATCCCCACCTACCCCTCCCCACCTATGTTGTTGCCCCCTCTCATCTTATCTGCTCTATCTGTCTTCGCGTACCCCCTGCAGCGGCATTGGTAAGTTGCCACTACAGCAGGCTACATCAGCAGACCACGTCAGCAGGCCACGTCAGCAGGCCACGTCAGCCGACAACAGTGCCACGGCAGCAGCAGGGAGTACCACGTCAGGAGGCCCCCGGACTGGTCTATGCTCTTGCGCTCGCAAACAGCCATCATTGACCAGAAGTCCGGGGAAACAGACGAGGCCTATCAGGCCTGGATGCTGCTTCTGATTACCGAAGCCAAGCAACGGTCAGATGCAGTAGCAGTCGCAACAAAGAAGAAGGCAGAGGACGCGGTGAAGGCACGTTTGTTGACAATTGAACAGCAGCGCCGGCAAGACGAGGCAGCAGCAAGGGCTGCCGTTTAGAACGACTTCAACGACGCGAGAAGATATTCAGCGAAGAGCGAGCTTTGCTCACAATGGCAGCGGACTGGCGGGCCAAAGCTGAGAATGGGAAGCTGGAAAAGAGTGGAAACAAGATCTCTCTACTCCTCTCCCATCTCACGGACCTCCTGGCCACGTGCATTGCACAGCAAGAGGACATTCACAACCTCGACGACGCGGTTAAGACACACTATCAACTGTTTGACCAACTCACCAGCCGCCTCCAGCAGTTGGAACAAATTGTCGCCGCCCCCGTTGCCAGCTCTTCCAACACCTCCAATCGCCTCGAGGCATTGGAGATTGACATTGGATCCCTCAAGGACGGCGTGCAGTTACGTCAAAACGCCACGCAACAGTTGGAGCAGCGGATCTATACTGCCGCCACTCACTCAAGATCGGAACCTCGGGAGACAACTCCAAAGTTCGATGATTGGGAGATCTTCTGCGATTCGACGAAGACGGACTCAATTCCATGGTTCCATAAGTTCGAACCCAAGTTGCAGTTACACTACGACAGCGAGCACAAGCATCACGCGTACTTATACTCCCGCTCGGGGGGCGTGCCAAGCATTGCTGGACAATCTCCTGTCCAAGTACGGAATGGTGGCTGCCGACTTGCATACCAAGATCAGATGGGATGATCTAAAGGCGGCGTGGCATAAGCGGTTCCAGGTAGAGCCGTCGGAGATCAAGGCAATGGACAAGCTGATGACCTTCGAACAAGGCACATTGTCGAGTGTCGACTGAATTTCTGATTACCAACGCTTGACATCTGTCCCAGACATTCAAATGGGTTTCAAAGCCATCAAACACTAATTCATCTCAAGGTTGTGTTCGACTTTGGGCAATGCCTTGACTCACGTTGAGGACACCCTGACGACACCGGCGGAGCTCTTCGACAAGGCCGCGCCGATTATTGTCACGAACAAGGAGGCTAAGAACCTCCACCGTTCATCTGCGACAGGCCCGAGCAAAGATCAGCATCGACCAAAAGTGGTTGTGGTCGCAGCGGCAACGCCAATCGATCAAACTAGAGAGGCCGTGTCTGCCAATGAAGAGGGCAGACTCGCAGTCGCCTGGGATGGTGGCCGCCCCGGCAAAGGCCGAGGACGCGGCAAGACGAAGACAAACACCGCATCTAGCCTCAAGCCCGGCGCAGCAGCTCCAGCCCCATGGTCGCAATACGGTCTCTTTGAGCAAGCATACAAGGCACACTGGAGATTCCGTTATTGTCTGTGGTGTAACAGCGACCTCCATGAGACAATGAGCTGGCCGCCGAAAGGCAAGGGCAAGTCGGGAAACTGAGCACCGCTCGGAGTAAGTCGACAACACTCTCGACGCCTTCGGAACCGGTCACTTCCCGGGTGATCGCTCTTCGTTCCGAGGCACATGAGGAAGTCGATAGTCCTCCTCTTCTTTATTCTTTTGAGGACTAATGCTGCCAGGCTCGTTCCTACGCTGGGTACTCATGCTTAAGGACAAGACGTGTGTGCGGCATCTTCTCCGTGCGGCAACGACAACTTATCGTCTTCAAGTGGTTCTTCATGGGATTTGGCGCGCGAGTTCAACATAGAGGTATTGGACCCGCTCACGTCCAAGGATTTCGCATGGCTTCCTCTCCCGATCACGGGCCGCTTGCCGGGACCGCAATGCACAGCATTATGCGCTCATCTTCACACATACTTATCCTTCTATGCACCACCAACTTCGCCGACGGATGACGAAGTCGCGGTGGGGGACATCCTTGTGTGTGTTACCAAGGTGGCCCGCGAGTTTCGCAAGCCGCAGTACGATGACAACAATGCACCACTCCTCTATGTCCGCATCCAAAATGGGCAAGTGTCCTGTAGCGCTTTGCTGGATAGCGGCGCGTCTCGCAATTTTATGAGCCAGGCCTTTATTCAAAAGGTTGGCCTTGGCGCACAACTTCGAAGGAAGGCAAACCCGACGATGATCAAGTTGGCGGCCGGAAGGACGCAGCAACTTATCGACCGCTACATCGAGGCGGTATCGTTGTATTTCGCACCTCATGCATGCGAACCGGTGACATTCGACATTTTGGACACGGACTTCGACATTATTTTGGGAATGCCTTGGCTTGCAAGTGCGGATCACACGGTCAACTTCCACCGGCGGACTCTTACCGTTCGCGACGCCTTCGACGCCGAAGTGTTGTGTACTATTCCTCTTCCGCACCCTTCGATTCGGTGCCAAGTGGTAACGACCAAGTCGTTCCGGGCTACTTGCGCTTACGAGCAGCATGACGAGATAGGCCTATGCTTTCCACGGACCGACGCGGTAGCTGATTCTTCACCCACGGACTTGTCTTCGGACCCCCGTGTGGTGCGGTTGCTTGACGAATTCGCCGACATCTTCGAGTCACCTACCGGTGTGGTGCCGGATCGGCCAATCTCTCACGAGATCATTCTTGAGGCTGGTGTCGTGTCGCCGAAAGGTTGCATTTATCGCATGAGCGAGTAGGAGCTTATGACTTGTTGGACAAGGGCTGGATCTGCCCTAGTAGCTCTCCATACAGAGCGCAGTCCAACCATGTTTTCAAAAAAAAAATTAAAAAAAATTGACCCAGTTTTGGACTTGACCGGAATTCCGGTTAGACCACCGTGGGTCCAACCGGCCCGGTTGGATCCGGTCCGGTCCAACCGGCCAGTGGCCGGCACAGCCCTGACTTAAAGAGAAGTGTTCTTCAACCAGTCCAATTATTAAAAAAAAAGACTGACGGTCTCCGAAATGGGGTGCAGCGATGATACATAATAGAAACGTTGTATTCATTCCACAACAGTTATGCCGCACTTGCAGAGTATTCTATGAACTTGGGAGCGAACGTGGTCTGCTTAATGAACCAAGTTCCTGACAAATTAGCGGACAATTCCACAAGTCTTTGGCCTGAGCATCAGTCAGCTCACCCAGAATCTGGTCCGACACTCGGACACAAACTCTTAGCAGCCAGAGCACCTATCTTTAGTGCTCTCTGTATTGGGCTGGAAAATGACCCTGAATACAGGTACAATGGCAAGAATAGGTGCAGCATCAAAGACAGCTACATATATTCTCTAACATCTACTGTGCTCGAACTTCAAAGCATCAGTATATGGATTAGGCCTTCACTGCTTCACAATGATGCCCTTGTGCAAGGTTGGATACCTGCCAACCATGGACGGCATCCGCTGGCTGTTTTGCGGCCTACCAGTAGGGGCAGGTCGGCGGTCTGCCAACCAGTCAGTAGAGGGCCATTTGCTGATTCTTTTTCAAATCCGAGCTCAGGGCCGCATTGCGCTTGCTGAGTACAACCCGAATTCGTTGAGAAGCTATTGGGGACGGGGGGGTATGGGGGGTATAGCGGKGGGGTTGTTGAGGGGGGGTATGGCGGTGTTGGTGGGGKTATTGGGGTTTATGGACCTGGAAAAAAAACAATTAATAAAATTGTGGGGTGCCCACCAACCGCCGATTGGTAGGTGCGAACAGGTGGAACAGTCAGCTGGTCAGTAGCTGACCAATCCAGGGGTGCTGATCGTGGGCGTGACTATTATGCCCTTGTGTATGATTGGGTATCTCCTGGCCTGCATTCTAGTTGTGCCACGCCGTTGGATGTCAGTTGGGGCGGGAGGAGGGGGGGGGGKGKGGTTCAGGTATTGATTCCTGTTTATCCTGGAATCGAAGGCATTACATCTGTATTCAGGGCATCTTTCAAACCAGATATAGGCTTATACAGCTATATAATGCCCATGCCCTCTAGTTGAGGGTAGAGAGCAATCAGGTCATCTTTACATGCATGTACGTATACGAAAAAGAATTGTGAAAGAAAACGCCCCAACCAAAGAAAGAAAAGAAAGAACTGCACAGAAGAAGGCAACAAGAACAACTTCGGTGTGCCTGATGCTGTGTGCTACTTTTCTCTGCCTTGGCTTTGCAAAGTTCGCCCCTTGTGTTGAACGGCAATATGACTGCGCATGTATGCATATACAAGAGTACAAGAATGCATTTGCATATGCATCTATATTGTATGAAAGAATTTCACTGCTATCCTCCCTGTGCAAGGAAAATGAGCGGTAGAAAATTCAGAAACCAAGCCGCATCATACATATGAAACCAGATAGTCTTGACCTCGAACCAAAAGCATAATTGTAACTTGAATTACACCAAATAAGAGCATAGCAGAGCTCACGAATGACAACGTTGGAATAGTCTCGTCATCATCCTCGATGAACCAATGTCCTTCCCCTATCTGGCGCTCAGCTCCCAAACTACAAATGGCAGATCCTATCTAGCCTATCCTCAATTTCGCCGGTGATGTCAACAACTTTCCAGAGTACGAGCAGATCTTGGCCAATGTCGTTCACATCAAGCATCGGGTATGTCCTCACTTCACTCAAAACCTCGATCCTCCACACAGATGCCACATGCACCCGAAGACCACCACGTTCTAGCAGTAGGTTCATTCGATTTTGGTCCCCCTGTCGAAAGAAGTATCAACCCGTTCGTCAAAACGAACGGGTACCTCAAAAAAGAAGAAAGAAAAGAAAAATCTAAAAATTAAAGAATTAAAAAAAATCTAAATGAAAAAAATCTAAGCAAATCGAGAAAAGAAAAAAAAAAAAAATGTTAAAAGAAAAACAAAACAAAAAAAAATCAAAAATCAAAAGACAACTTACCCCCAAAAAAAAACGAGTGCCCATATACAACAGGCGCCTGCAACAACTCTAGAGACTAGTCCCCATTCACTTCCAGTAGCGCCATGTGGCGCTTCGACTTTAGTTAGTTTTTTTTTTTCTTTCCCTAACTATTTCCTGTTGGCCTATCCCAACGGTTGCTTCTCACAGACTGCAGAAATGCAAATATGAGTTAGTCCTGATGGACTCGAACGGGTTTGGACCTTTCCTCGATTTATGCGTGCCATCCTTGTGCAGGGGTCATGCTGAACTTGGCGCGACAGATTTAAGCTGCGCGATCTCGAAGATCGCACGGTCGAAATCGGCCGCGCCCGATCGCCCTCACATTGTGGGCTGCTCCAGAAGGAGCCAGCCCAGTAGTGTCATGTCGAGTTCGATCCCAGTACCCGCTGGGTGAGAGTCTGGCTTGATAACCTACTGAGCTAGCTCCTATTTCACACGCAATAGGAGCAGCCCTTCAATATGAAGGGCTATGCCCAATGGAAAACGCTTGCACCCAGTCAGCAAGCCACCGTCTGCCAGAGTCCGTAGGCTTTGCCTGCCTGTGGCCTTGCAGGTCTCGCCTTCTTGAGGCCTAACAGGCCTCGTTTGCTGACCCTGCCCCGTCGGTTGGCCGCGTGACCACGGCTTGAACAGTCACCGAACTGGGTAGTCCCCAACATTGGCTTGTCGGTCCCCTAGCTCGGAGTCAAACCCCGCAGGCCCAAAAAACTTCCTATTCCCCCTGCAGCCGCGCATGATTCTTTGAAATAGAATAGGTCTGGCCTTAGCATTCTCATGTCCGCACGCCTCTGTGGCCCTGCTAGAAACTGTTGATCACCGTCATTACTCTCAGACACCACAAACATCTGAACTAAAGTTCTAAAAGTTTTAGTCTCTCGATCATAAGCCAGGTCTGAATAAACTTTTGACAAATGTTAGTCTCATCAAGTCCTTCAATTCAACAAAAGAGTCGGACAACGTCCGACGTTCAAAATCCCCAGCAAATACCCTTGTCAAGGTATTTGCCCCGACAACATTCCCGGACCCCATTGAACGACCCCGTCGTTCACCATCAAAAAGAAATCAGGATCCTTATAAAATTTCCATGTGAAAGCAACGGCCACAATACAGCAATTCCAACAATTGTCTGGAACTAAGCCAAAACTTTTCCACCAACATACAACAATACAACAACAAAATTGGATTTAGCCTCGAGAAACCTTAACTCAATACAAATCATATGTGGATGGAATGATACCCGATTTTGCCTCTAGCAAGCCTTACCAAAACCCGGACCCAGGTCTAGCCCCTGGAAGCTTTTAATTCAGAGGAACTTTTTCAAAATGATGCTAGCATCATCCCACTGGCGGCCACTCAAAAACATCATTTAGTCTCTCAGAATGGTACCGGGAAAGCTTCCGGCTAGCCATCAAAACCCCAATTGGTTGACACATCCATTTATCTAAAAAAGTCAGGTTTAACCCCCCGACGGGTTTTCCAAAATAATCAACCTCCTGGGCGGCCCAGATTGAATCCGAACCAACCATTCATGAGAGAAACCACTCGTTTAAAATTCCTCGACAAAGTTCTGATCCTCATTTAAATCCACGTAAGTTATCATGCTCGTTACTTCTGAACTCCTTGTGAATGCGTCGAGGAGTGGTGTAATCCGTTTGAGGATAACATCTTGACATCAAACCCTGCTTTATATTCGAGCCTCGCCACATTCCCTCTGATTTCAATGTGTTCGACCTCATTAGTCCTTTGCATATAGAGTAGAACAGCCCCACCCCACACGGTCGAGGTTGACTAGGCCCCGATTATGGAGGTACGGTGACCATGTCTGACATGAGGTAAGGTAGTCACTCCTCCCCTCATGGCAAACAGTAGTCGCCTACCCTTCTCAACACCTATTATGATCCTGGCCAATTTCGGGATACACATCCATCAGATAGTACAATGCCATCCAATTGCAGAAAGAAATGAATGAACTTTAGAGGAGAGAGAGGATTAGAAGAAGAAGAAGAAGAAGAAGTACGAAAGAAGAAGAAGATGATGTACACCAGCATAGGCAAATGACATGGCTCTTCTTCTTCGCCCAACAATCTTCTCTTCGTTATCTCCCCCTTCTCCTATTCATACTCAATGTTGAATGGCTGATCCAAAATCAATGTTCGAGTTCCTCTTCTTCTGCCCACATCTCTTGAGGTCCACCATAGCCATGGCAGCCGCCTCCTCCCTTCCTCATCATAGGCCGAGGCTATGGCGGACTACTAGGCCTTGCCCAGATGCCTAAAGGACAACCCAAGCAGCTATGGCTGCTTCACTCAGGCCGCCATGCCCAACTCTGCCTTGAAGCTTCTTGGTGTGGCTCTCCCTAGTTGGGGACTCCCTGCTGCAGCGCCCACCAAGGTGATGAAGATGGCTGCCACCATAGCCAGGTAAGTACCCCTGGCACTCCTCCCCCAACCTGTCCTTCTTCTTCCTCCGTGTCCTTCTCCTTCCCCAGCAGCGTTGCTCCTGGATAGGGCTGCTCCAACCGGCGCTCCAACCAATGTGTCGCCAAACTTGCACACCGAGAAAGAGGCCGGGCTCTTCGCCGGCTTGGAGATATAGCGGCCTACTTGCCTCTTCGGGCGGTGACTTCTAGGCCGCTTGACCTTCCAAGCAACCGGTACCTCCTCCCTTTCGGAGGGAAACATCATTGCAGACTCTAATATTGCCCGTACAGGCCCTAGACCCAGATTGGTTGGACCGGTATCCGCCTAGGCCTAACCTACACTACTGGGCCTCTAAGAATATCACTTTTGTCTTCTTCCGCTTGGCCTCCAGTACCCGCACATCTAGCTCTTCAGGGTGCATTACCGGCCTACTCGCTACTTGGGGACTTCCTGCTGCAATCCCTCAATGTCACGGCCACACCGGCCCTGAGGGCGCAACGAACGAGCAAGTGCCCTTGCGGGCAACACACACACTCAAGCCAACCAACACTCGGACAGACAGGCAGTCCAGCAAGCGTGCACACACAGACTTAGTAGCAGGCGGGAAACTCAGCAAGACATTCAGTCTATGGACAAAACTCATAAATGAGTCGTGTGTTTCAGTCCATGTTTGGACGGGTCACCACACTACCCCCCCCTCAAGAGCGAGGTCCCTTCGAGCGAGTAACTCATTCTGAGTCCTCGATAAACGCATCGTAAGCAAGCAAGGCAAAGAGGTTCCTAGAATACTCCGTCGCAGTGAGCCTTGTTGAGATCTTAGGCCTAACATAAGCTGCGATTTGTCGCGCGTAAGCTTTAACAACGCGCGGTGCGCTGCGTAGCAACTCCTGCTTCAAAATCTAGTATAAATCGTCCAACGGGTGATACATGAAGTGAACCCGGTACTGTTTGTTGCATCCCTTCCCTACGTACTGTTTAATTCTATCTCATGGGCGATAATCGAACGTCTTAGCATCACGGTGGAGGCACAGTTTTGATGCGTGGAACACGGGGTATGTGCGCAAATGGGTTGGCACATCAACTATGTACGAAGGGCCAAAGTGATCTTCGCCAATCACATCCAAAAATTTCCCACGGACCATAGTAGAGTGGGAGAAGTTTGCGAGAGACTCCCTCTTCTCTGAAAATTCAAACATCTTGACCTAGACATAGCTTCCTACCTGAATATCCGACGGTCGGCGCCTCTTGTTCGCATGATGGATCATGGCGTGTTGTCGCTTGGTCATTGTTGCAATGGCAACTTTGAGCAAGCAATCATATTTGGCCTTGAAGCCAGGCCTGCCGGTTGTTAAGCCAGCTGGCTGTTCAGGGAATAGGTAGGAGAGCGGATTATGGATCTACCAACCGTAATGCAACCTGTTGGGTATCATGGCGGTGGCAGAATGGACGGAGTTGTTCTACAACTCGTTAACGGAATACAACTCTTCATCCCATGTTTCCTGATCCGGAATAATCAAGGCGCGAACAAGTTGAAACACAGTCTGGTTGATCTCCTCAGCAAAACCATTGGCTTTGGGGTGTCGGCCATATGTTATACACAGTCCGATCCCTAGTTCAGACGTGAAGTCCTTCCATTCAGTACTAATGAAGCGCGGATCCCGTTCGCTCACAAGAGTCTTCGGGGTTTCGAGAATCGATCAACAATCACCATGACTTGTGAGTAGCCGTTGTAGGGCCAAACCCCGATTGACTTTCGAGCCTTGGTCGACCCCAGTGCGGGTCCCAGTTGGCTCGACCCGCCCACGCTCATGCTCAGGGCGCGGGCCGTTCGTCCCAGGGTCACCCCCACCTAGTGCTTTGAGATGGATGGGGGTGGGCCATCGAGCGAGAGAGCTTTGACATTGGGGATGTAGCTCAGCCCTCACGCCGGGTGGCAGTCTTGCTGGTCATTTCGCAAACGCTGATTTTTTTGATTCTTGGTTGTGTTCTCAAGCAAATGCTCCTTCCTATACGCAGGCAGTCCAGGGGTTCTTTGAGAGTTTTTCTTTTGTGCGCAGGCTAAGCGTTATCCTTAGGCCACGCACCATTCCCCTACGCACAGCAATCCTACGGCGTCATCGGGGTGCGGCAATGTCGTCTTCCCTCTCGCCTCTACACACTCCTTGTGTCTCATTCATTCCATCCATCGTTATTGGAGCAGGCCCCTTAGTCCTTTCGGGGCCTTCACACGCATGCACAAACTACTTCACATTCCGATCAGCAAAAGTCTCACTCCTTTCTTTCATTCACACTCCAAATCTCATGCACAAAGGTCTCTCTCATGGGTCGGTTTTACACAAGGGCCCCTTAGTCCCTTTGCCCCCTATCCCCTTTTTCTTTGCCGCCCGGCTTCCTCGGCCTGGTCCCGCTCAAGGCATCCCAAGGCTTACTCACCTGCACAATCCCACACAAAGGCAAAAACCGATACAATCCCCATTTGGGGTCAACACATAGCCCTTCCCACATGCCTAACTTCCTTTCAGTCCATCATGTTCTCATAGTCATGCAGTCGGGTAAATGGTTGAGTCAACTGACCTTGCTTCAAGCACCGACTTCCTCTAGCCCTTTTCCGGACTCGGCCCCTCTCAATCCCTCAGGTGTCTCTTTCCTTCCTTCTTGGCGGCGCAAGGGACCGACAACCCTCCCCTTGCCCACTTTCTCCGCCAAGTGAGGATAAGTTTTTTTCACCGTTCGTTTCCCTGGCAATGTAACAAGTGAGTCGGAGGGGTTAGTTATATGCCAAGTGGTGGAAGGGGGGAGAGGGTAGGACGAAGAGCGAGAAAAGAGGGAAAGAGAGAGAGAGAGGGAGAGAAAGAGAGAGAGAGAGAGAGGGAGAGAGAAAGAGAGGGAAAGAGAGAGAAAGAGGAGGAAAGAGGAAAAGAAGGCTCGGTAGAGAGAGAAGGGAGAAGGAAAGAGAGAAGGAACTCCTAGTCCTAATCAATTCACCCTTCAATGGTAGCAGCCAAGTGCCAGTCACCCGTCTGACAGCAGCATCGGCCAAGTGTCGGCCACCAATCCCACAGCAGTAGCAGTCAAGTGTTGGTCACCCATCCCACAATAGTAACAACCAAGCGTCGGTCACCCATCCCACAACAGTAGCAGCCAAGTGCCGGTCACCAATCCCACAGCAGTAACAGCCAAGCGTCGGTCACCCATCCCACAGCAGTAGCAGCCAAGTGTCGGTCACCCATCCCATCGCAGCAACAACCAAGTGTCGGTCACCCATCCCACAACAGTAGCAGTCAAGTGCGAATCGGCCATCGCTAGTTACATGGACTTGACAGAACGAGAGTGTGATTAGCGCGAGCACATGCATACGAGTAGCGGAACATTCTATGTGAGAATCAGACAACTACCAAATACATGAACTTGCCATGGTGAGAGTGTAATCGATGGGAACACATGCACATGAGTAGTGGAACAGCCTAGTGTGACACGGAACATTACCAAAGGCATGAAATTGACAAAGTGAGAGTGTGAGTAGTGAGAACACATGTACACGAGTAGTAGAACAGCCAAGTGTGAATCGGAACACTACCAAATACACGAACTTGACAAAGTGCGAGTCAAACTAGCGAAAACACATGCACATGAGTAGTAGAACAACCAAGTGAGAAACGGAGCATTACCAAAGGCATGAACTTGACAAAGTGAGGGTGTGAGTAGTGAGAACACATGTGTATGAGTAGTAGAACAGCCAAGTGAGAATTGGAACACTACCAAATGCGTGAACTTGACAAACTGAGGGTGTGAGTAGTGATAACACATGTACACGAGTAGTAGAACAGCCAAGTGTGAATCGGAACACTACCAAATACATGAGCTTAACAAAGTGAGAGTGAAACTAGCGAGAACACATACACATGAGTAGTAGAACAACCAAGTGAGAATCGGAACACTACCAAATGCATGAACTTGACAAGATGAGAGTGGAACTAGCGAGAACACATGCACATGAGTAGTAGAACAGCCAGGTGAGAAACAGAACACTACCAAATGCATCAACTTAACAAGATGAGAGTGTGAGTAGTGAGAACACATGTACATGAGTAGTAGAATAGCCAAGTGTGAATCGGAACACTACCAAATGCATGAACTTGACAAAATGAGGGTGTGAGTAGTGAGAACAGATGTACATGAGTAGTAGAACAGCCAAGTGTGAACCGGAACACTACCAAATACACGAACTTGACAAGATGAGAGTGGAACTAGCGAGAACATATGCAGACGAGTAGTAGAACAGCCAAGTGAGAAACGAAACACTACCAAATGCATGAACTTGACAAGATGAGAGTGAAACTAGCGAGAACACATGCACATAAGTAGTAGAACAGCCAAGTGAGAAACGAAGCATTACCAATGGCATGAACTTGACAAAGTGAGGGTGTGAGTAGTGAGAACACATGCACATAAGTAGTAGAACAGCCAAGTGAGAAACGAAGCATTACCAAAGGCATGAACTTGACAAAGTGAGGGTGTGAGTAGTGAGAACACATGTACATGAGTAGTGGAACAACCAAGTGTGAATCGGAACACTACCAAATACATGAACTTGAC
>BFEA01000383.1:1534018-1544094 GCA_003427395.1 Chara braunii | reverse complement strand
ATGTGAGTGAGAATTGCTCAAACACATGCTTGAAGCTCACGAAAGCAATCAAGAATGCAACGGAACATCATCATGTGAGAGTTGAGTCATGCATGTGAGTGAGACTTGCTCAGACACATGCTTGTGGCTCATGAAAGCAATCAAGAATGCAACGAAACATCATCATGTGAGAGTTGAGCCATGCATGTGAGTGAGACTTGCTCAAGCACATGCTTGAAGCTCACGAAAGCAATCAAGAATGCAACGGAATATCATCATGTGAGTGAGACTTGCTCAAACACATGCTTGAAGCTCGTGAATGCAACCAAGAATGCAACGGAACATCATCATGTGAGAGTTTAGCCATGCATGTGAGTGAGACAAGCTCATGGATGCAACCAAGAATTAAATGGAATGTCATCATGTGAGAAAATTGAGCAAAGTAGGTGAAAGGAACCATCAAAACACTAGAATAAGCATGAACAAGAGTTGCGATTTGCTCCCAAGTGAAGGGATGGAGAGAAGGAGAGAGAAGAGTGAGTGAAACTCTCTCAAATGCAGGAAATCAGAAGGGGGGAAGTGGCGCTTCACATGGGAGTGGAGAAATGGCCTAAACAGGAGAGAATCATTATCAAAACACTAGATTAAGCATAGACAAGAGTTGCGGTTTGTTCCTAAGTGAAGAAGTGGAGAGAAAGTGAGAAAAGAGTGCGTGAAACTCACTCAAATGCATGAAATCACAAGGGGGGAAGTGGCGCTTTACATGGAAGTGGGGAAATTGACTAAACAAGAGGTAATCATCATCAAAACACTAGAATTAGCAAACACAAGAGTTGTCATTTGCTCCTAAGTGAAGCAATGTAGAGAGAGGGAGAGAGGAGTGAGTGAAACTCACGCAAATGCATGAAATCACAAGAAGGGAAGTGGCGCTTCACCTGGGAGTGGGAAAATGGACTAAACAAGAAATAATCATCATCAAAACACTAGATTAAGCAAACACAAGAGTTGCGATTTGCTCCTAGGTGAAAAAATGGAGAGGAAGGGAGAGAAGAGTGAGTGAAGCTCAATCAAATGCATGAAATCACAAGGGGGGAAGTGGCGATTCACATGGGAGTGAAGAATGAGCCCATGGGGAGATCATTACTAGTGAGAAGGCTCCCTACCATCTATTCTAAACTTAGGAAAGTTCCTATGGAGAGAGAGAGAGGGGGGTGAAGAAAAAAGGAGTGGGATATGGATAAGAGATCATTGGGAGAGTAGGAGAAGGAAGGGTAGGGGAGGAAGATAAAGAAGAAGAAGAAGAAGAAGAAGAAGAAGGAGAAGAAGAGGAATGAGAGAAAGAAGATAAGGGAGGAAGGCGAGGAAGGAGAAGAGGAGGAAGAAGAAAAAAAAAAAAAAAAAAAAAAAAAAATCTCCTTTCCACTCACCTCCTTGGTGTCTTGGAGATGGAGCACCAACCTTGATGAAGCTTCTCCCTTCTTTGCACAAGTATCACCTTGGCTATGGATTTCTCCTTCCTCAAGCCCTTCTCTTTTTCCTCTCTCAACCTTACCCAAGCTATGACAAGCTTATTCCACTATGGCTATGGAGTCCTCTTCTCTAGGAGGGTTAATGGGACGCCCTCTAGCCTCTCCCTCTTCCTCACAGCCTGGGGGCTATGGCGGATCACCTCCCTAGGCCAGCCTCAATACACTACCCTGTAGAGCTCCTTCCCCTAACTCAGTCTCCTCTAAGCTCCCAAACTGGTAGGGGTTCCCGTCTCCTCTCTCCAAGTGAGAGAAGTGTTCCTATGAGCTCACTTGGGCAACATGGGCACTCCTCATGCAATGTGAGTGTGGCGGACTGAATCCTCAGCTTATGTAGGTTGAAACCAGCACTCCGACCAACCCATGGGCCTCCCCATTTGCCTTGAGGTGAACTGAGGTACCCCCAAGGCAAAATTTCACCACTAGGCCCTTTCGGAGGTACCCAGGCCTTATTTTGGCCAAGTACATGCAGTCTGAGTGATGGTACCAACTCGGATAGCCGCTTGGCCTCCTTCAGCCTCTTTTTCATTTTCAAAATGTTGCCCCCTTGGGTGCTAATGCCCAAGGGGCAGCCTCACTTGAGAGAAAAAGGCCTCGTGGGCCTTTTTCTTGATTTTTTCAGTTTCTACCCCATTTTGGTAGGTCGAGGTATTTTCCCATGCCTCGGTGCTATTTCAACCTTGGATCTGGCTGAGATCCAAGGCCAACAATATTCCATGCCACGCCTAAGTAGTCCTTGCTTTAAATTTGAGCCCCTAAGTCCATTTTTTCAATTTTTGGTGCATCTGGCCCTCTATTTGGGCCAAATGTACAATTTTGTATTTTTCTCTCTTTTGTTTCTTTCCATTTTGGGCTGCCAACTCATTCCGGAGTTGGCCGTTTGAGTAGGCCTCCCCAAAAACGGCCATATTCTCTCCTCCGTGGATCTGAATCTCAGAATCCATGACCCAAAAGAAAACCAGTCATTTTCCCTTCGCAATTTCTCTTGATTTTGCCTTTTTAATTCATATTTTGTGGAGATATTGCCCAAGGGCCATATCTCTGCATTCCGGATTGCCCTCCTTGAATCTTGGAGGGATGAGGTCACAGTGGGGACGTGCTAGTCCCTACTGTTCAGGTCCCAATAAGCTGGCACATTCTCCTCCACTCTTTTCTCCCCCTTTGTCTCATTCTCCCTCCATTTTCTCTCCTTCTTCTTTTCTTTTCTTTTATTTCTGATGTGACAAGTGTCAAGTGGCTGCTGAGCCTTTTTCTAGGCCATAAATCCTCATCTATGGCCAGATTCAGACTCAACAATTGACCGTTATATCTCGGATGACTATAATGAAGCCCCCACACTCAAGGGGGCTTCATTTTGCCTCCGTTAGTCTCAATTTTTGGCCCCTTTTGCTCCGTTTTTTTTTTGATAGCCTTTTCCCCATGTTGCGCCCCTTGGGGCTCTATTTTCTCATGCCTAACTAGTCAGGAATACCCCGGACTGTTGGGCAACCCCTCCATCATCATTTTTTTTTTTTTTTTCCTTTCTCGGCTCTCCCACTTGATCCCACTAGTGCTCGCACTAGTGGTGCTAATATTCTCCACCGTCTAGATCTTGATCTCGACCATGTCGTTTGCTTCGTGCGGCCATCCCTCATGTCGGCTCATGGTTACCTAAGGACAACTCAAGTCCTCGCCACTCTCCAGGTACCAATTTCATTTTTTTGCCCCCCCGATAGTCCCGCCGGCACGTGTCTCGTTTTTCGACTATTTTTATTTGGGCCCACTTAGACCCCGGCAACGTTCCGGATGATGTCCTATTTTTTTTTTGGGACCTCCTTGTCTTTGGTGGTTCTAATATCCCTTCCTTAGGTGCCCCATGTGTGTCGATTATTGCGAGATCTCATTTCACGGTTACCGTTTACCGTCTTTATTCGCCCCATGTCGAAATCACTATTTTCTTAGTCTTTTGAGCTTGCCATGACTCATTTTTTCTTAGCCTAGGCATCCTTATGCACTCCAATTTCTCTCGGACTGCAATTATGGTCATTTTCCTAGTCCCACAACCTCACAACTTGCCCCATGTTGAAAGAAAATGAAGCGCTCAATTCTCGAGTGCATTCGGGCTCAATATTGGCTCCGGATGCACCTAAAACATGTGTTTTCCCTTCCCCATGCAGTGCGGTGTAAGTCGGACTGCAATAGGGGTCAATTTCCTAGTCCCATTGCCCCATAACTAGCCCAAAACTGAAGGAAAAAGAAACGATCAATCTTCAAGTGCATCCGAACTCAATTTTGACTCCGAATACACCTAAAACATGTGTTTCTCCTCCCCCATGTAATCCGTTGTATTTCGGTTGCATGGGGCCTTGGTTTTTCTTGATTTTCTTTGCAAAATCAAGAGGAAATCAAGGTCTTTTGCAACCGCCATATTCCAGAATGTATCTGGTCACGGATGTATCTCCCCAAGTGGTCGTTTTTTACCATTAAGGCCTTTTTCTTTTTTCTTTACTTTTCCCTTTTCTTTTCTTTTCTTTTTTCCTTCTTTCCTGGACAGTAGAGACCTGCCAGTCCCTACTTGTGGCAGTCCCTACTAACGGCCAACTCACTCACTCCCTCTCACCTTTTTTGTTTTATTCTCCCACATTTTTCTTTTCTTTTCTTTCTTTTTCTGGCATGCCAAGTGTTAAGTAGCCATTAAGGCCCTTTTCTAGGCCCTTAGTTTTGGCCCTCCCTATGCCCATGGTGCAGCCCGTTATATCTCGGATTGCAATAATGGCTTCCTCATGCCCATGGGAGCTTCCTTTTACTTCTATTTCTCTCACCCAATAACCCCTCTCACTTCGATTTTCTCCCGGAGGCGTATTTTTCACGTGGAGTCTTTTTTGACTCTTTTTTCTTGAGGGAGGCTGATCCGAGATTTTTCGGATTGCTCCCATGCCTCCCACTTCCTGATTCTTTACTTTTTCTTTTCCTTTTGGCCTTCCCGTTTGCTACCACTGGTGCTTGCACTAGTGGTGCTAATATTTTTGGCCGTCAAGATCTCAATTTTGACGGTGCATCTTGTTTTAATTGTTTTTCCCCTCGTGACGCTCCGCCGTTTCTCTTGAGACCTTCTCATGTCCCCGCCACTTGTCCCGTCGATGTGCCCTGACGCTTTGTCCCGCCGGTGGTCCCCGACGCTTTGTTCCGTCGATGGTCCCCGACACTTTGTCCCGTCGGTGGTCCTCGACACTTTGTTCCGCCGGTGGCCCCCAACATATTTCGTCCCGGATACCATTATTTTTACTTAGTCCCACGTGGTCCCTGGTGCCTTTCCTCAAGGTGTCCCATGTTCTTTTGGCGTCTACCGCCCTACGACGGCCCTTTTCCCTTACCTTTCTCGGGCCTTGCTTGCGCCGGTTTCTCCGGCCACAGGGCCTCCAATCCGTGGTTTCCGTTAATTGTCATAGGCGGCCCCCATGTTGGCCCTTATCTTTTAGCGTCCCGCGGCCACCAGGCCGTCCACCCCTCGGCTTCCCTATTCTCTTGTCGCTTGTCGTGCCGCATTTGCAAAGTTAATGGCCCTTTGCATAGTTAATGGCCCTTTGGCCTTAGTCATGCTGAATTCCAATGGCCCTCCTGGCCTCATGCTATGTTCCTATGCGCCCATGTCCTGGCGCTTACTTGCTTGCCGTCGCCAGTTCTTTCCCCCTGTGGTTCTCAACCCAGGGCATTATTCCTCTCGGCAGCTTAGTCCTTTGTCGTTTCTCTTTCTTGCCTCCTTACTCCAAATTTCTCTGTCGTGCACACCTTGGCCATATACAGGCTCTCGAGTGTCGGGATGTTATTCGGGACCCATCTGTCCCGACACCGTGCTTATTTACCTTTCCCATGTCGGTGAAGTCGATGGAGACGGACTCCCCGGGACTATCAGGAATGGATAGGGGTGTGAGTAGCCCCATGGGCATTTGTCTGCATGGTTTGATTCGTTCACAGAGTTGACATTCAACCACAAACCTTTCAGCAGTCCCTTTCATGTCAGGCCAATCAAACTGTCTCAGCAGATTTGCGTACGTCTTTGCCATGCCGAAGTGTCCGGTCCGACCATGAGTCAAATCCAGAAAGTGCGTGCGGAGAGGCTCATGGTTGGGCACACACAAAAGGTCGTGGTTCCCGTAGCGACCGAAAAAAAATCAATCCTCCATACTCGTGAAAATCAGGTTGGCTACTAGGGTCAGGCCGCAGCCGCTCAAGGATGGGGCTAAGCTTCGGATCCTTGGCTGTGTGTTCTACGAGCTCCTTCCTCAGTTTCTTCCGGAGGTCGTAGGATTTTACAAGGCAATTCATGTACTCAGGGTGGCGAGACAAAGCATCAGCTACTCGGTTATAACAACCGTTTTTGTGTCGTAACTCAAAATCGTAAATGTCAATTTCATGAAACCAGCGAAGTAAGGTAGGAGACAGGGTAGTTTGCTCTTTGATCCACTTTAGAGTTTCATGATCTGAGAACACTTTGAAGTGGCGTCCCAAAAGATAGTGCTTCCAATGGTCCAAAGCCATACGCAAAGCATAAAGCTTGCGCATGTAATTGGAAGTGGCTACCTTTTCTCTGGGCATGCGTTTGCTGTAGTATTCGAGCGGCCGCAAGCCATCGCCGTCATCTTGTTGCAGCACTGCACCGATTCCATATTGACTTGCATCCGTAGTAACTACGAAGGTCAGTTTGGGATCTGCAATGCGGAGTGCTGGATAACTTACCAAGGCTTCTTTCAAAGCTGGAAAGGCGTTCGTGCACGCGGTGTCCCAAGAATAGGGAACATTTTTGCTTGTCAACCGGGACAATGGACGAGCAACAATAGAGAAGTGGGGCACAAAGTTTCGATAGTATGACGCAAGACCAAGAAAAGAGCGCAATTCGCGAACATTCATGTGCTGAGGCCAATCGCGTATGATCTCAACCTTGGTTGCCTCGGGCTCTAGGCCTGCAGCAGACAACCGATAGATGACGCTATCCTTTTGAAACTCAGATTTATCTAGGTTAGGATGGAGTTGCGTCTTCTTGAGGATGGTGAGTACTTCCTCAAGGTGCTTGAGGTGTTCCTCCATGGATTTGGTGTTCCTCCATGGATTTGCTGAAGATTAGTATATCATTGAGGTAGACCACCACGAACCGGCCAATCTGTCTGCGGAGGACCTTGTCCATGAGGCTTTGGAAGGTGGTTGGTGCGTTCGTGAGACCGAAGGGCATTATGGTAAACTCGTAAAGCCCCTCGCGTGTCTTGACTGCAATCTTGTGCTGGTCCGCAGGATCGACTTCAATCTGGTGGTAGCCAGACTTGAGATCGATCTTGGAGAAGACCTTACACCCACCTGCAGCATTAAACAAGTTATCTATGGGGGGCAATGGAGAGGCGTTCTTTCTTGTGATGCGGTTTAGACCGCGATAGTCAATACACATGCGGAGTTTGCCTCCCTTCTTTGGAACAAACAAAACAGGAGCACCAAATTCAGACTCACTAGGCTTGATCCACCCTTTGTCAATCATTTCCTCGATTTGTTGTCAAAGTTCGTCGAACTTGTCGGGTCCCATTCGGTATACGTAGGCCTTTGGAGGAACAACACCCTCTATTAACTCGATGGTGTGTCGGATCGATCGCGTGGGAACTCCACGTGGCTCGGCCAGAACTTATGGGAACCGATCGAGTAGGTTGTGGATGTTTGATGGAACCGGTGGGAGTGGAGGATCAGCAAAGGGATCACCTAGATCAGGTCGCAGGTTGCCAATAGAGGCGATCGAATCTGAAGTAGGATCATTTGGACTAGTAGAAGGTAGAGAAGTAGAGGTGCTAGAAGTAGACGTACCTTGCGCCATTTCTTGCAGAACTTCATAGCATTCAGAAAAGTCATTGGGGACTCGTGCTTCTCATCCAAGAGGACGGGAAGCTCGTTCCCTTGAGCATCTTTGACCATGAAAAGTGACTCCTTCCACTTGGTCCATTCGCATTGGGACTACAGCCAGCCCAAGCCAAGGACAACGTCGAAAGGGCACTTATCAAGGACATAGAAAATCAATGCGTGGGTGACAATTTTATCCTTGTCAAAGGTAGTGCGCACACCTTTGACTGCATGTGTAGAAGAGACGACTTTTTTGTTGCCAACTTGGGTTCGGCAAGGGTTCGGTAAGGCCACTTGCTTCATTCCCAAGCCCACTTTGCATATCCCGTGAGGTGACATAAAGTTAGCCGTAGCGCCACAATCAATCAAGACACAAAGATAGCGGTGGTTTATGAGAAGGTTGAAGAAGATCAACTTCGTTGTTCTTGGGCATGCTGCTGTTTCATCTCAGCCCAATGCTCCAAGTGGTAGTGGAAGTCGACCGTCCCAGACTCCTCCCAAGGCTCGACACACAAAACATTACACACTTCATCCTTGGCTTTAGCAGATAATTGGGCTTCAAGGAAGGGCTGCTGATTTGCATCAGATCCAGTCTCCCTTGCCGTAGAGTGTGTTGAAGTCGACTTTACGCCCGGTTTCGGTTTCCCTGCAGCCTGTAGCAATCTTGTACCTTATGGTTCGGTTTCTGGCAGTGCACGCATACCCCCTTCTTGAGTCTACCCCACCAATCATTTTCAGTGATCCGGAGATCAACCCATGGTTTAGTGGCCGCATCCACCGGTTTTGTTGGGATTTGGACTCCCTTGGGAAGTTGGACATAGTTCTTCCCAGCATTCTGATTCGGTCCCTTTGTATTGGCAGTCCTTTTAAAGGTAGTCAATTTTTCTTCTTCTTGGTTTGTGTCAGACTCATGGGTTGACGAACAGGTTGTATCAGTGTCCTGTTCTTGGTCGTCGCCAAGACGGCCTCTTCTTCAGCCTCCAGCAGGTCATGCACAGCAAAACGGTTGCTGCCTTTGACGCGCCTGCCACCCATGGGCTTTTTGCTGCTTGTTGTGGAAACGAGGTCTATAGCCTCAAGACTGACTATGTCCTTCATAAGAGTGAACCAGCCAGTGTTCCCAATGAAGTCCCTACCAAGGTGATTAGTGAAACCGGTGGGAACCGCGCCTTTGACCACATCCAAGCAAGATTGGTCAGTCAGTTCTAACCCTGGTGTAGCAAACATCTTGCTGAGGTAGGTCTGCAGGCTTTTCATGGAGCCTGTCCACTTGCTGTGTTTAATTTTATGAAGCTGGTTTCTTGCCCTTGCTGCAGCGTGTGGATCCATATATTGGGAAATGAGAAGTTCTTCGAGGGGAGGCAACCGGGGTGGCCTTAAGCCACCTTGTCAGTTCTATCTTAGGAACCCCAGCTCGCGGAGCTTGAACTTTTAGGAAGCCCCGTTCAACAGCCTCGACATTCATTTCCATGATCACGGATTGGGTCTCAGGTTGAGTCCCCAGAACCTCAAAGTATGCCCTCACGGAGCTGATCCAGGATTCGACGCCTTCTTTGTCGTCATACTTAGACGGTATTTGCACCGCCTTTCGATCCACATGGGGACCGATGTAGCTGGGACCAGCACCTTCTGGTTCAGATCTTGGGGCTGCAGCAGTCGCAGAATTTCCTGCCTCGTTGCTTGTTATGGCAACAGTGGAATCTGCACCTGTTGCAGGTCTCGAGGGGTTTGCCATCACACTCAAGGAAGAAGTAGAAGAAGATACGGTAAGAGGGGCAGAGTTGGTCTCAATTGCAGCTTCGGAACGAGGGGGTAGAGGAAGAGGATTGGCCGCTTGGGCTTGTCGCAGCGCAGCAACCTCTATCGTCAAGTCACGGTACTTGCCGGTCATCTCAGTCAGATCCTCCTGAAGTTTCTGCAATTTTGCGAAGACTTCGGGGATCTGAGTGGTATGATCTCCAAGGCTTCGGACTTGGATGATAGCGGTAAGTATGGACTACAGTTGTTCCCCACACTGCTCTTTGGTCAGCGAGGGGACAATTTCCAAGATGGCCTCCTGCCTTTTCAGCAGCAATTCCTTCCTCTCCTTCTCTGTCTTTTGTTCCCTTTTGATGGCACTATCTAGGAGTGCTTGCGGATACGGTTTCTCTGCATCGCTGGCTGCATCTAACAGCGTCTTCCAGTGGACGGAGGTTAGCCGTGGCTGGGCCATTTTCGGACCGTTGTCGTCGGCAGGTGGATCAGAGGGACGCCAGTCAGCAAAAGAATCAATCAGACTCTCAAGAGGTACACTCCCCTTTTCGCTTGGACGAACATTCCGTTTCCCAGTCCTTGCCCACCCCAGACGGTCACTTTCCCTCTCTTCCTTTTCTCTCGCCCTCCTCTCTCTCTTTTCTTTTTGGTTGCGAGTCTCCACGGGCATCGGAAATGAACTCAGAGAAACAGACTGAAAAGCTCAGGGAAGAGAAGGTAGAACTCCTAGTCGGAGCGGCATTTCATCTACAATACTATAAGAATCACTATTTCTTATCGTACGGCCTGAATCGCAGGCCGGTACCGTTACCGGCGACGGCCCAGATCGCAGGCCGATCAGAAAACTTTCTGATCGCAGGCCGATCTGGGCCGTCCGCGGCGCGTTACCGGCCTGCGATTCAGGTCGTGAGATATCGGTACCTGAGGCGCCCGTTCGCCTGCCCGTCGGCCCGTAATCGTGGGCGC
>BFEA01000383.1:1518057-1528574 GCA_003427395.1 Chara braunii | reverse complement strand
TGTGTGTGTGTGAGAGAGAGAAGGGGGGGGACTGTGCCAAGCTGTCCGTTATGTGACTCTGACACGTGCTACTTCGTTTCTTCTTTGCGTTTTGCCTTCCCGGAAATGCTCCAAGATGCTCTCATGTCAATGCTACTCCCGACAAGTCCCCCACGCGAAGAGCAACTGTGAAGCAGATTGAATGCTGCTGATTGTTTCATCATTCATACAATGCACACCCCTGCTTCTTAACATCAGTGGCACTCCTATTGTTGTTGGAGGCGACTTCCAACTTCCCTGGGCCAATCATCAATGACAGCATCCGAGCCCACCAAAGTGAGACTCGCCCACACACGCATGCACTTGCGCACATAGCGAAAAAACTCGACAAGTAAGCACCGGGCATGCATACATGCAAGATGGGTTGATCACAAACATATCCAGAGAACACAACAAACAAAGTTTGAATCTGAATCTTTAGCTGCAAAAACATCAACGGGACAATGGACAGGATTTTCTCTGAAAAGTGGAGGAGTTCTTGCACATCACAAAACAAAAACGATGCTGTGAAGGTAATGGCTCCCCAAACAAAACACTCAAAGATAAAGGGAAGAAAAGGCTCGGCGGAATATGATAGGGGAGTTCCTTATGCTTTTTCTTTCTTTTGTGCTTTTTTTCCTTTTCTGTTTTTGCGGGCGAAGCCGCAACGGGTCATCTAGTTTGGACTTAGAGAGCAACAAACCAAAGAATAGCAAACAAATTCACATGAGAGGTCTGATCCAGCGACGCAGTCTAATTGGACTGCATACGAGGTCCTCTCGAGTCCAGTCTGACCAGCTCTGTGATTGTGCAGCAAATCAGACAACGAGTGACTAAATGCAACAATGGAGAACTGAGTGGTGTACAGGGTGCGAGTCAAGCCACGGACGGTGCAACCAAAAGCATGCGAAACGTCTCAGTCGAGATCCCCTCTGCAGTGGGTGTCCTAACCAACAAGAAGCTCCCATAAGTCCCACGTAGGCCGCGACCAGGTCCCAACCAAGAGGAGTCCCACATGGACTTAGTTCAGTTTCTACCGTACCGAAAAATGAAATTTCAACTTCCGGCAGAACCTACAGACTACAACTGTTCAAAGATAAAAAGACAAAGCACTGTAGAAACACTCGGCATTCGGATCAAGATACTTCATTTTCCATCCATTAGGTGAGTAGGTAGATCACACACATTCAATCGCACAATCAAGACCACAAAGGAGTAGGAAAAGAAACCCAGAGTAACCCCAACAGGACAAACCACACCATGCACACAAACATGGGCATCTCGTAGGCGCACGACACTTAGCTGAGTGGCCTTGAGCTTCGAGATGAATAGAACTCACCCCCCTCTCATGTGATCCTCCTGCCCCCTCCAGCGCTACCCCTACACTAGTGTCCTATCTCCTAGGAGGGTCTGACTCCAACACCTAAGTGCAACGCCGGATCCCCCGTCGATGCTGAAGAACAAAGTAGCAACTTGCAGTCCGTAGATGTCGAGTGGCCGCTGACCCTCAAGCTCGCCTACTTGAGGGCAACTCTTGAGTTGCCAAGTGTCTCCCTTGAATCAGATTCCAAGTGCGAGTGCCTCTCACTGTCGCCTCTCTCAAATTGCCGCATGAAGTCTCCTCGAAATGTCTCGCCACCCTACTCTCACTTTCAAGCAACCTGGTTAGGTTCAATGTCGACCCCACATGACCTAACCAGGTGGGGGCAGCTTCCCTTAGCCATGCTGCCCCACTTACCTTTACCAACCAACCCTAACCCTAAGTGTTGCCCTCAACCACTTAGGTTAGGGTTAGGGTAGCAAAGTCAACTCTCACCAGCAAGTAGAATCTGCTCCGATACCAATGTTATGATCCTCGCCAATTTCAAGATACACATCCATCAGATAGTACAACGCTGTCCAATTGCAAAAAGAAATGAATGAACTTGAGAGGAGAGAGAGGATCAGAAGAAGAAGAAGAAGAAGTAAGAACGAAGACGAAGAAGAAGATGATGTACACCAGTATAGACAAATGACAAGGCTCTTCTTCTTCGCCCAACAATCTCCTCCTTATCTCCCCCTTCTCTTATTCATACAAGAAATAATAATACAATGTTGAATGGCTGGTCCAGAATCAATATCCGAGTTCCTCTTCTATTGTCGGCATCACTTGAGGTCCACCATAGCCATGGCCGCCTCCTCCTCCCTTCCTCATCATAGGCCGAAGCTATGGCGGACTACTAGGCCTTGCCCAAATGCCCAAAGGACAACCCAAAGCAACTATGGCTGCTTCACTCAGGCCGCCATGCCCAACTCTGCCTTGAAGCTTCTTTTAGTGTGGCTCTCCCTAGTTGGGGACTCCCTGCTGCAGCGTTGTCAAGCGGACGGTCCCCACTGGGGGAACCTTCTCGGCCGCGTCACACAGGAATCGCTTCACGAAAAGGGAAGCGGCGGAGCCGCTCCGGTCGAGTGCGCCAGCTATACCTCCATCGAGCCCCTCGACATGACAACTTACCTCCACCCGCGGGAGCTGTCACCATCCCTTGGGTGGGCGTATCCCTGCCGAGCTATTGAAGCACACGTGAAAGCTTTTACTTGCAATCGCGGACGTGGCCCAGCCGAGGGCATTTCTCGTATGCTGTAGCATAAGGGGTACGCGCAGTCCACGCCTAGCTCGGACCCGTACACGGACCGTCACGCTGGGGCGCTGATCTCCCACGTGCGATTCAGCGTCGGTCGACTAGGACATCCTAACTCAACCACGTGATATATAACAAAACAACATAACTCAGACAAACAAATGAGCCTAGTCCCTTTTTCATTCATCCTGAACCATAACTGAGAAGATCAATGTGACTGAGCGAGGTCTGCACGGAGTTGCATAAACAGAATGCAGATGCTAAGGGAAACATAACGCTCAGTCATGTGAACTTACTTGATCTGCTGTCATGGCGACGCTTCATGCGTTACCCACATCTGCGCATCCTCTCATGGGTTTCGGGGTTGCATACGACACTCGAGTGTAGAAAGTGAAATATCGTGAAGGGTTCTTCCTTCATGATATTGCACGGCTAAAGGATAAGCCATGTGGCCCTTCTGGCGCCCCTGTCTTTTAGGCAGTGGGTGACCAAAGGCGAGAGGCGTAGGCCCGGCTCAAGGGGGAAACCCTTTTATGTTGGACCAGAGTCTGGGATGTCTTGGACAAGGACCTCGAATTCCAGGTTTAGAACCAACGTCCGACTAATAATTTAAAAAGCAAAACCCCTTTTGAGATGGGATTCGCTCGTCCTTCCCCTGAGGGAAGAAAATAAGAGTAGTCACGGGTGGTGAGCAATTTGCCATACCCAAACTAAGTCTCGGTCCGATCAAAGGTCGAGCGCTAAACCTTGCGCTCGACTACTCCTGACTGTTCGCTAGATGCGTGCGACAGGAGCAAAATAAGAAAAAGAAAAGGGCGAGTCTCGGGGGAAATCAGGGAGAGTCATTCTCACAACCATAGTTGAACGTTGTCACTCACACCCTACACATTCATTCATATCACTCTCAATCTAGGAGCGAGTCCTCGCTCCCATACATACCCGCACACTTATGAAACCCAATGAAAATTCACATCCAAATGCCACAAAACGTGGTCGACCCCTTTGCTCCCAGATTAATGTCCCACATGCCCCTTTTCGATTCCCACTCAACAAAAGCATACCTGCCCATCCCGATTCACACAACTTTTGCATGGCCATTCAAGAGTGGTTCAGAGAATAGGAGCTTTATTCACACGGAAATGCCTTTCGCCTATGGGGTCACAAACATCTGGGCGCGGGTATAACGGAGGGTAGGAGTTGAGTCGCAAACCGACCTACTATCAAACTGATAGCAGAAGTTGATGAAGCTCAAGACTTCGAAGAACACTCGCAGGTAGCAATGACCTGCGTCGTAAAGATCAAGACAGACATCGCCTATCGAGTTAACGGAGTTCAACTCCATATTGCACTCTTAGCTACTTAGTATTAGCGTCCGGTAACGGTATGAAAATCACGAAAATTTCGGCAGGACTTCCTTTAGGGAAGTGTGCTCGAAGAATGTTTACTATACCAAATCTAACAAGAAAAAAAACTTGACACTCAGAAGATATCTGAAAATAAACTAACTCTTTTGTTCCTGTAGAAATTTCGGCACCACTTCCTTTAGAAAGGAAAGCTTCGAGAATTCCTACTACCTCCAAAGACTAAACTATATCCTATCCTAGTTGATACCTCTAAACCTTGACTAACTTTGAGTTTATAGCAGAAACTAAGAAAAATAGGCTCCCAGAACTTCTACTAACTCAGAGGCTAGCCAATGGCCTACCAAAACAATCATGCATGAAAAGACAAATGCGAAGACAGAAGTGAACATCTACCTGCCTATCGCTCAAGCACAAGGCGAGCACTAACAAACTACCCTACTATGCAGAAACCCAATAGAGCTTGAACAAAGAGATAGAACATTGTCAACAAGCATGTCATGTCCACATCGCATTCAACCAGTTCAAAACAAGAGTTCGTTCATCAAAAGTTTTCATCTTTCACTTGTTCTGATCGCAAAAACATTAATCTTGTATCTTACTTAGTTGATTAACGTTCCAAGTTGTTCTCATTCAACCTCATGCAATCACTAGCTTGGACTATTCTCACAAAGAAAATACTCAGACCTTTGTCAACAAGCAAAACCGACTGACTCAGCAAGGCGACCGGATCAGTCGAAAACGACTTCGCTTTCAGCCCCAGTTCAATGTCTTAAGCAAAACGAGCAAGACGACCAGATCAGTTTGGAGGACCTCGTTTCCAGCCCCAGTTCAATGTTTTAGGCAAAACTGCAAGGCGGCCAGATTAGACTGGAGGACCTCATTTCCAGCCCCAATTCAATGTCTTAGGCAAAACAGCAAGGCGACCGGATCAGTCTCGAGGACCTTATTTCCAGTCCCAGTTCAATATCTTAAGCAAAACAACAAGGCGACCGGATCAGTCTGGAGGACCTCGTTTCCAGCCCCAGTTCAATGTCTTAGGCAAACGAGCAAGGCAAATGGATCAGTCAGAAGGACCTCATCTCCAGCCCCAATTCAATGTCTTAGGCAAACGAGCAAGGCGACCGGATCAGTTTGGAGGACCTCATTTCCAGCCCCAGTTCAATGTCTTAGGCAAAACAGCAAGGCAACTAGACCAGTCTGGAGGACCTCATTTCCAACCCCAGTTCAATCTCTTAGGCAAAACGAGCAAGGCGACCGGATCAGTCTGGAGGACCTCTTTTCCAGCCTCAGTTCAATGTCTTAGGCAAACGAGCAAGGCGATCGGATCAGTCTGGAGGACCTCATTTCCAGCCCCAGTTCAATGTCTTAGGCAAAACATCAAGGCGACCGGATCAATGTCTTAGGCAAAATGAGCAAGGCGTTTTCCAACCCATTTCAATATCTTAGGCAAACGAGCAAGGCGACCGGATCAGTCTGGAGGACCAGACACCGTCTCCCTTTCATTGATTAGTCTCCCTTCCCTTAAACCACTCAGGATTTGAAAGACAACATCCCTGTAAGGACCAGGAGCATAGCTCAGGCGCGGGCCTCACTACCACCTACAGAGCTCACAAATCCATCAGAAATTTATCGTGACATTATACCATCTGCAACGAAAAATATTCCACAACATCGATACATCTTATAACAAATGTTTTTGCATGAAATTTCATAATGATCCAACCTAAATAATTTCAATAGTAGTTCAAATGCCTTCAATGATAGAAATGCATCACAATATATATAAAATGGATAATCTACAAACTGAATGGAAGTATCAACCAACATATACATCATTCCAATATCTGATGCATGACTAAATAAATCTGCAAAAGAATATCAAAAGGAAGTCAACGTTTGGTTGACAACTTTTGAAAGTAGTTCCAACCAATAACAATTTACGCAAGAATTATAACTAAAATAATACCTCAAAATTCGTAATAAAACATACGATTAAAATATGACACATGAAAACGGCAACTCTCAACACAATAACTCGAACTTTATAGATAATATCGATGAATATCAAAACAATAATAGAATACTACACAATTAATATCAAGATATTGATAATTTAAACCCAATTGGAACATTAAAAAAAAAAAAAAAACATAAATAATCAACACATAATCCATAGAGATAAAATGATTAAAAAAAATTAATCAATAGAGATAAAATAATCAGAATACGATCAATTTATCCATTATAAAAAATGAAACACCTGAGTGTCATTCCGCTAGGGACAACGGTAGTTTGCCGTTATCCTCGGCAACGGCGCCACTTGTCGAGCGTATCGGGTCCCGCCTTTTTTGCAAAGTTGGGAGCCCTCCCGGCCATGTCACGCAGGAGTAAAACAAAACCAAAACAAGAGACAACTCGGGAACAACACTTAACAACCCCGCGAACCGTTGAGACGGTCGCGGTAGCGTCGCCCCTTCGCCGCTCTAGCCGGGTGCGCCAGCTGTACATCCCGCGGTTCCCTACGACAGGATAGGTTCCCGCGGGGCATAAACTTTCCTTCCCTAAGGGGCTGTCACCTTCCTAAGGGGCGTATCCCTACTGAGTTACTGACCTACGTCCAAAGTTTTGTAGGGTGAGTGAGTAAAGTTCAATAAACACAAAAACTTTTTGACAGTTTGGATGAACATGGACACAACAGCGGAATATACCAGCAAAGTCGGAATAGCTCATTGGCACTGTAGGGTGAATTCAATTTCCATCTGTGTCGAAGTATTTCATGTGGTGAGTTCCAGCATTGCCATATTTGTGTGAAATATAGCACTTGAAATAGTGAATTTAGAAGTTGATGAGGGCTCAGTCTCCTTTGTCTGTCATTTGCAATTGAGAGAAGGCATGGCAGTAATTGTTGTGTTGTAAGGTGTAAATGGTTGTGTTGGGAGAGGAGGGGAAACTGACTGAATCGAGATGGATTGGGTGGATTTGTGATTTGTCAGAGGAGGGAGTGTTTGTTTCATTTGTGGACTTGCGACCTTATACGGCTCAGGAACAATCTTGCACCAAGGAGCTCAACCGATGGTTTATTAAGCAATTTGACGAGGTAGAGTTTGAGTCTTCTTCCGTGTGTAACCTTTTGGGTCTTCTTCCTTCTGTAACCTTGCTGTTGGCCTGAACCATCATCCACATACTATGGCTGCTATTGATCATTATAATGATTTATATAAAATGTAACCTTAGGCTACTTGGCGAGCCCGGCCGTGCAGCCCGGGGGTCACCTGCACGGGGTACCCTGTGGAGGCAAAAATCAGCCCCCTTTTTTCTTGGGGGAGGGGGCTCCACGTGTGCCCACCGGAAACCAAATTTGGGCCCCTTTCCTTCTTCGAGTGTTGGCTGTCAAGGGGGTGGCAGAGGAGGGGTATAAATTGGTTTTGAAGGGGTTGAAAGGGGGGTGCCTTATCTTCTATTCTGTGAGGAATGCTGACGTGACCGTCAGCCAAAAGTTGTTTGCATTCCAGTTGTACACTATTTTTTTGCCATGGGGCTGCCTGGAAGCTTGCCCGGAGTTTATGTCCAGCTGGGCACCCGGGCGGCACACCCAACATTTTCCAGACTCCAGCCGTTTGCCTCATTTGCACTGGCCCTGGAGTAGATACGTCAACAATGCTGCTTTCTCGAAGAACCATGGCCACTTTGTGATGTATCTGGGCTCAACTGTATGGCGAAGCCCATGTTTTCTGGAAAGAGCTGGGAGGCTCACGTTCCCTTGTAACCAACTGGCATGCTGCAACTGTCCGAGTACCCACATATGGAAAATGTCAAATTTTGGCCACTTGTGAATATTCAGCACGGCTTCACTTAGGGCAGGCACAGGGCTTGCTGAGGGCCTCTGCCCACAACATGTGCATGTCTGATAAGGGGCCCGTGAGGGCTCATTTCTTGCTGAACGAAGACGAAAACAAATCAACGAAACGAGAAAACGAAAAAAAGGAGGGGGGGGCTATTGTGAATATTCAGCCCGGGTTCACTTTGGGTGGGCACAGGGCTTGCTGAGGGCCTCTGCCCACAACATGTGCATGTCTGATAAGGGGCCCGCGAGGGCTCATTTCTCGCTGAACGAAAGACAAAAACAAATCAACGAAACGAGAAAACAAAAATAAAAGCAGGGGGGGGGGGGGGGAAAAAAAAAAAACCACAAAAAAAAAAAAAAAAAAAAAAAAAAAAAAAAAAAAAAAAAAAAAAAAAAAAAAAAAAAGARRGGGGGGGGGGGGGGGGGGGGGGGGGGGGGGGGGGTGAMAAAACAACCGCCCCAACTACCTGGCAAACAGAACGATGAAGTGGGAAAATGAAAAAAAAAAAGAAGGGGGGGCGCAAAACGACGGCCACCCACTATTGGGGAGTTCCCTTTGCGAGATATTCCCCTCCATCAACCCTCATGAAGCACCAGCGTGCAAGGCCGCCCTCACCACGTTCACTGGCATGTCATGAACAAACTGGTGGAAAACCGGTTCTCCACACGCCCCGCCCATCGATCCGCCGCATCTGATGTCCTGCGCACATTTTCACGCCTTGTTTCAGCACGCAGTGGACCATCGTCCTCCCCCCGCAGGGAATGCCACTTAAGAGGTAGGATTTCAGGCTATTCCCCGAACACCCAACTTGTGCCCTGTAAAGGGCCCAGGCCCTCAACTGCAGAGATGGGTCTGGGCACAGGCACTGGGCCCCGACCGGAAGCTACTGGAAGCTTCTCAGCCAGGCCCACAGGCATCCAACAGGCCCACGCTGCAATGTGGTCACGCTGCTGCGTTGCTGCGCGAGTGGCTGCTTGCTGCGTTATCGGCCAGGGGCGCATGCGGGCGCCTGGGAGGTGAGAGGGGCGCTGCAGGGGAGCAGGGTGCGAGCAGCCATAGCTGGGCTGCGGGGCGCAAGGGGGTAAGGGCGATCGGTGGTCTTCAGGAAGGAGGCGCGTGTGGGTGGTCAGGGGCTCAATTAAGTCTGGTCAGCTGTGAGATGTCGCAACTCGGTAACTGCTGTTCTCATTGCTTATTTCCTTGCAAAAATATTACATTCCGTAAAGCCTCAACGGAATATGCTTTCTTCTGAATCCCTGCCGCCCGCATAACTCGGTCACACCCAATTCCCAGGAACGAGTTCCAGGAACTAGTCCCAGGAACTACAGTCTCCAATCAATAATCATTATCGTTGTATCTAGACTGAAAGTTGGCCTGAAGACAGCTATAGTGACCATGCATTGTATTTGGGGGAAGGTGGTAGTCCCAGAAATGAGTCCCAGGAATGAGTGTAGTCAGTTTGCTGATTCTTGACATTGCTTTGAATTACAGGGACCATCGCGGCTGGTTGGTGAAGAGGCTGGGTTTGGTTGCTCGTGGGTCAGTCTTGATGATGTAACCAATCGATTTATTAAAGGTGAGTGAATGTCATGGCTATCTTTGTATATGATTCTGATAACCATCCATGGCTGGCGATTCCTCAAACTTTAGTACCCAAATGGCCATTTGTGTCTATCCATTCATCAAACTTAGGAGTTGAATAGCCATTCATGGCTGGCTATTCGTCAAATGCAGTGGTTGAATAGCCATCCGTGGCCATTGATTAAAAAACTTAGGATGTCCCGAATTAAAATTGAGACTCAGGACTGAGGTAATAGAGCATCATTCATGGCTACTCACTAAACGCAGGAGTTAGGACTTAGATAATAATTATAGCCAATCAAGTCCTAAGACTGAACGTTTTTTCATTGCCTACCTGGGCTGTGAACTGGGCCGCCCTGCCGGCCAGGCCAGGCAAGGACCAGGGAAGGTCGCTGCAAAAAAAAAGAAGAAAATATAAAAAACCTGGGCCAGGGAAGGTCGCTGCAACAAACAAAAAAAAAAAACCTAAAAAACCTGAAAATTATTTCAAAAATAATTATTGTAATGAACCCGGTCTGACAGATACTCAGAATTTGTCAAATACCTGTAGAGTCAGTATCTGCAGCAAAGTCTCCAACTCGTGAAGAAATATCTCAAACAGTATCTCATATCATCAATAGAAGAGAGTGGAGGGGGAACAGACAAAGGAGAAGATGAAGATTCACACAGTAATCCCTTCTGAACCCTCTCCTTCTCCGGGCTTCTTCCCTCTCCACATCAACAATGATAATAAGTATAATCCTGATCACACACGGAAGTGCCACGTGACACTCAATCTCATGAAGACCATGAAGACCATGAAGACATTGCAGATTCCAATATCGGCTTCAAACCCAGGTGAGTACCTGTTCTCCTTCAACCACAGATCCAGATCTTCCTCCTTCCTTGCAACCAGTCACCTCATGTAGACAGCGTGGACAATCCCACGTCAACTATCGAAACAGGTGGCAATCGCCACATCATCAATGTAGACCAGTAGCAGCGCCACGTATGTCGGAGGCAGCGCCACATCAGCATGCCACGTAGACCAGAGGCAACGCCACATAGACCAGAGGCAACGCCACGTATACCAGAGGCAGCGCCACATCAGC
>BFEA01000383.1:1486113-1508767 GCA_003427395.1 Chara braunii | reverse complement strand
TTTTTTCCGGCCAGTCTGGGCACGTAGGCCCGGGCCAATTGCAAGGAAGATGAGCAATAGCGAACTTCAGCAATCAAACAGCATCATACACATGAGACCAGATAGTTATGACCTCGAACCAATAGCAGAGTTGCATCACGAGTTTCACCAAATAAGAGCACACCAAAAGCTCAGAATTGACAATGCTGCAATAGTCTCATCATCATCAACGAAGAACCAATGTTGATATCCTATCTGGCGCTCGGCGCCCAGACTACGAATGGCAGATCCTATCTAGCCTAGACTACAATGCCGCTGATGACGTCAACAGCTTCCGAAGTACGAGCAGATCTCGGTCAATGCCGCACGTGTCAATCACCAGGTATGTCTCTCATGTCACTCACAACCTCGTTCCCCAACTCACAGAGGCCACTTGCACCCAAGGACCACCATGTGCCCCATCCAGCATACAGCAGCGCAGCTCGGCTATGGCTGCCTGCTCCTTCCAGCTCGCCCGTGAGCGCGTGAGCCTGGCCAACGTTAGCGCAGCATGCACCCAGTGCCCGAATGTCCAATGCGTAGGCAGGCCCTTCTCTATATCGAAGTGGCCTTCTGCTGCGTGCGGTAATGTGGTACTGGACCCTGGCCCAGAAGCTTCCGGTAGGCCCCACGAGGCTGAGCCTCAGTCCGTGCCCTCAGCCTTTGTTCGGTCCACTTTGTGTATCCGGCCCAGGGCCTGCCTCAGTTACATGTAATGAAAGGCAGCCTGGGCCTGGGCGCTTCCAACCAACTGGCGCTGCGCAACCGCCTGAATTTCCCCAGTTGCGTGGTGACCCCAAAATGGCCTGTAGGCCTCGGTCGTGCCTGCCTTCACTTAGGGCGGCCGACTGTGTGAAAAATAGGCCCTGTAGGGGATATCGAGGCCCTGTGCCTCGCACAATCTTGTAGCCTAGGTACCTACAAAACGAAGGGATGCGTTTGTTTCTGTTGGCAGAACAAATGGATTTGTTGCACATGCTGTTGGTAGTTCTAAGTTCTTGGATGATTATAAGTTAGTGGTTAAGCATGGGTTTGCAATTTGTTGGTAGTTCTAAGTTCTTGGATGATTATAGGTTAGTGGTTAAGCATGGGTTTGCAATTTGTTCATAACTTCACATGAAAGGGAAAAAAAAAAAAGAAAACAGCACGACAATCTTCTGAGCAAGTGACTGTCATGCCTATATTCATGGCACGAGCATCTGCGAGGATCAGGCTCCTCGGCAGGCCTAAGGGGCCCTTCAGATGTGCCCGCACTACATGAAGGCGGGCCTGGCAGAGTGCAAATACTTTGTTCGGCCTTCCAGGCCTTTCTGGAAATGCAGGCCCTGGGCCACAAACTTCCAGGCACAGGCCCAGGGCTGGTGCCGGAGCGTAGGCTCGCGTGCTGCTGGGCGCTAAGGGCAAGGTGCTGTGCGCGTGCGGTCGTGCGAGAAGAAAGGTGCTGCCCTCAGCAGCGCCATAGCCCAGCCTCCGTAGCTGGCTGGGCCTTGGACTATGTTACATCTTCGATTCACACGGGTCCTACCGGACCCGACTTAGGGCCGGAGGAACACACCAGGGCCTAAAGGCCCGACCTTTGGACTACAGGCCCTAAAGGCCTGATTTTTTAACTCAGCCCAGCGGGTAGGCCCAAACGACACTTTGTTTGGGCCTGGCGGCGCTCTTGAAGCTGCCACCCGCCGATTGAGGCTGAACCGTCCATCTGGACGGTCCAGGGTTTGGCCTGGCCTCGCAGCATTGAGGCCAGACCATGGCCTACCGGTATAAGTACCGGTACCTGCCTCAATAGAGGCATCGACCTACCGGCATTGTACCGGTACGGTATGGTCAGCGCCAGAGCGCTGTTTTGATGCGCTAAACTTAGCGCAGGGGCTGGAGCAGGAGCGCAGCATCGCGCAGCATAGCGCAGCTGCGTGCGGAGCAGCAGCGGGCGACTGAGTTACACGGCGGTTCTCACCGCCTGAGGTACCGGGAGCTTGGAGGATCTCTCCTCCTCTCCCTCGCCAGTCCCCTCTCTCTCTCTCTCCTCCTCTTCTTCTTCTTCTTCTTCTTCTTCTTCTTCTTCTTCTTCTTCCTCTTCTTCTTCAGATTGGAGACTATCCAGTTGGACAGAGATCAGGGTTGGACTTCGGTGATACGAGACTGTGGTACTTACCTGATTGGAGACTTGGAGACTGTTGAGGTTGATACTCGGCTGCATCACAGTTGGACACCGGTTACATCTGGACTCGGTTATCTCCGACATTGGTGACCTTTGGTCCTCGACATTTTGAKCTTGTTATATGACATTCTGGACTACTATTTYGGAGACCTACCGGACTCTTATCTTGTGACCTATCGGTGTGATCTACCTCCTACCTCCTTCGTCTCTCCTCCCACCTTTCATCTGTGCAGGTGTGTACGGGATCTGGGTATCGTCTATGCATGACCCAGACCCCACCATCTCATGATTGTATGTGTGTGGAGCGATGCCATGTAGGTCAGTCTATGTGAGTCAGTTCGTTATCAGACTTCCGCTGCATAAATGCTCATCCTATATTGGTTGATCTTTGGTTCTGCCCATACTCATTGAAGTATGTAACAACTACAGTGAGGCGCAGGGGTGGTCTTCGGGTGTACAGAGGGAAGACGTGGGTGAAAGTCCAGGGAGAGAGAAGGATGATGATGATGATGATGACGATGTGAGGGCACATTCCTGGTATTGGCGATGGTCTGCACTGGCCGACATCTTCAAGTACTTCGTTGGCTGCTGACGTCAACAGTTGCATTGTCAATTAATAGGCAGATAGTAGCTATGTAGGGAGTAGGCTGGGCGCCGAGCGCCAAGGAGGGAGAAGGGCCTAGGCACTTATGTTGGTGGTGGTGAGAGAAAGCTCTCATTGACATTCGGTTTTCAGTGTTATGATTCTCCATTGGTGTTATATTGGTGCAATGCTGCTTTCTGGTCACTGTGATACTTTCTGGCTTTCAATGTGATTGTGCAATCTGGATATTGTCATCTCGCTATTGCTCATTTCCTTGCACATCAGGAATTCAAGCAATAATTACTAACTACTAATTACTAATTAGTTAGTAATTAGTAGTTAGTAATTTCTAATTACTAATTAGTTATTGCTTATTCTTGGGCACCAGCTTCTCACTTGTAACACTTCTTGGGTTGTTCTGAATGGACTATGAAGACTTCGAAGTGATAAAATTTCAGCTGGAAAAGAATGAAGTTTCATGCACTATTATTTATGCCAATGATCTTGATAATGCAGGTGATCCTGAGAGCGTCTACTACAAGCGAGTTCTTGAATTACAGCGGTTGCGATCCATGTATGTAGATTTCTGTGCATTCTCCCTATCACTCTGTGTGGACATTACTTCCATGTGTGTTACTTGTGTTTGTTCTTTGTTTTTTTTTTCTTAATCTATAACTTCGAAAAGGAGTAAGAGTCCTGGTGGCACACCCTGTTACGAGGTTGTAACATGTAGGGACGGAGAAGTGGGTGTGTGGACATGACTTCCATGTGTGTTACTTTTTGTTTTTTGTTTTTTGACATTACTTCCATGTGTGTTACTTGTGTTTTTTTTTTTTTTTTTTTTTTCCTCAATCTACAGACTTCAAAAAGTAGTAAGAGTCCTGGTGGCACACCCTGTTATGGGGTTGCAACATGTAGGGACGGAGAAGTGGTGAGAAAAACAGGTTGCGCCCAGAGCACGGACCGCTTGGTGAAAGAATCCCTGGTGGGCCTGAGTTGTATTCGAGTCAAGAGCAAGGGGCTGTTCAAGTGGACGGGGAGGGGCTGCTTGAACACAGGTACATCTTTATGAAGCATGCTCAATCGAGCAATGCACGGGGAGCCAAGCAATGAAATGGACTTGACTGGACAATGCAGTGTCAGCAAAGCATCCAAGCAATGAAATGGACTTGACTGGACAATGCAGTGTCAGCAATGCATCAACAGCAGTGTACATCCAGATGCATACAAAGATGGCACAAAGTAGCGCAACAGAAGACTTAAAGATAGGACCTGACCTGTCAGGTACCGACGCGACATCCGATCATACATTAATCATGTGAGAGAGGGAGGAGGGACTGCACACATAGACGAAGGTCCCTCCTTGCACACACACATGGGGGAGATACCACGGATGAGGGATAGGGGAAGAGGCGAGACGAAGATGGAGGCGAGGGAGAAGACAAGACCGTGATAGCGAAGTCCAAAATAGTCTCCCCGTCGAAAGTCCAATCAATGTCTGCCACAAAAATGTCGGATCAGATCCCGGACATCATGCCCGAAGTGACCTCTGCCAGTAACCTCTCTCTCTCTCACTCTCTGAAAGAATGAGAAGAAGAAGAAGAGGTGGAGGGCGAGAACAGATAGAAGAAGAAGAAGAAGATGATGTCATCCTCCTCACTGTCTCATCTGCAGGGAACTGCTGCCAAGTACTGACGTCGCGGGCGTACGCTGTGCTGCAGGTCGCTGTAGCCAAGTTCAGCTATGGCACCCAGGTACGTACTCGAACGCTGCAGGTATGGCCTCTGTCCTGTCTCCCTACCTAGTCCTCTACCTCTAGGTCCTAACGCAGCAGTGCCGCGTGCTGCTCCAGCAGCGTGTTGCCCAAGAAGTGAGCTACTCGCCCTGTGTCCCATGCCCAGCCGCTGCCCAGCTAAAGTAGCGCTGGGCCTGGCTGGGCGCGCCTGATGCTGGCCTCAAACGGCCCACTCGACCAGCCCATGATGCTGTTGCAAGAACACGGTTGGCCTAAAAATGGCCTCGCTCCTGTGTACCCAGCCCAAGGCGGAGCCTTGGGGCTTGCAAGTCCGAAACGTCCTCTGCGCAGACAAAAATAGGACAACAATAAATAAGTAAATAAATAAATAAATGATGCCTGTAGTCGAAACCTGCGGCCTGGGGGGCGCCGTGGGCCTCCAGGGCGCGTGTCTGATGGGCACGCGGCCCGGGGGCCCCTAAGCAACCGTCCGGCCTCTGAAATGGGGCCCGTGTGCAGGCTCAGCATGTAACATTTAGCTCATGTGGGAAGTTGTAAAATGCCAGCCTGTTAGGAGTTTGCAAACCTCAACTTCTTTCCATGTGCAACACGTGAACGAACTGAAGTGAATACCAATCTTGGAGATAGAAATTGAAGAGAATGTTTGCAACAAGCTCATATTGCTCAATCACACCAGTACACTTGATGAAAATAAAGAAAATGATGTCCACTTGAGGGCCAGGCTGCACCGAGCAGTCTGCAACAAACGACACTCAAAACCGTGCAGTAAGGAGACAGAACACACTGCCTATGGCTGCACCCAAACGCTCTCCTTCAGCTGCCAAGATTGGCGCTGCTGCTGCTCCTTTTCACTTCACCAAAATCACAAACTGAAAAATGAATGAACTGTAGTCCTAGCTCGTCACGTTTTTTGCTATGCCAATTTTGCCAGGGCATACAGGGTCCTACTGGGCTCTGGCCGCGAGAAGTTTAGAGGTGTAGGTCCTATAGGGTCCTATGTGTCCAAGATCAGCTAACAATATGCTTACTTGGAGGTCCCAGGTTTGAATCTGGCTGGCAGCAAACTTGAAAAACAAAATAAACGCAACTCGTTTTTTTTTTCACTCTTGGGCGAGGTCTCGAGTTCACATCTCTCCGCCTCAGTTTGAAGTCCCCCGAGAACTTATTAACAAGTTTGTAAACTGAGATTGAATTCTATGAATAATACAAACGTCTAGTATACAAAATATACAGTAACTTGGGCTGCAGTCATCCTCTTCTTCTCCTTTGCTGTTGGAGGGTTCTCTAATAATCTGCTTACAATTCGAGGTGTTGTCTCCATTTGAGTACTTTTGTCCACCCACTCATCTTCTTCCTCTTTTGGGTAATATTGGAACTTGACTCTATAAATCTTGCTCGGTCTCCCTCTTGGTCTCCCTCCTGGTCTCCGTACATATCAGTAATAAACAATCTTCTCGACATCTGCCCTTCCATCCATGGTGGGTGGATGCGTACTTCGTCTACCCTTGAGCTTGGATGGCGTGTACGGCATCAATTTGGAAGCATCGAAAACAGGGTAAGTTCTCAGGTGGGGTGGCACATCAATCAGGCTATGCTGTTGTCCCCTATCACCTTCAATATCGCCCAAGGCCCACACCTCTTCAGCATAAGGTTATTGGATAGTCCTTCCTCTGGTGCAAACTCATCCATGCTGACCCAGGCGAGATCTCCCTCTTTGCATAGGGAAGGCCTGTGGCTTCGATTGGGTTCAGCAACCATGTGTTCATGCACCTTCTGCATATCCTTGATGGCATGTTGTAGTTCATCAGCGACCTGCTTGGTGAACTCTGTTGTTGTTCCAGGAGGATATTTCTGCTGCCGGTCTGGAACTAGGAAATCAACTGGTGTACACGGCTTCCATCCAAAGTGATGAGCATTAGGTATTGTCGTGGTGGATAGGTATACTGAGGAGTTGTAAACATTCTCCACCTCAGCTAGTTTTCAATCCCATTCAATCTGATTACGCCTTATTAGGTGATGCAGCACCCGCTGAACAATGCGGTTCATGCTTTAGTCTGTCCATCTGTTTGGGGCCGATTGGCAGAACTGATCTTGAGTTCAGTACCAACAAGCTCCATCAGATTGCCTCACATCTCACTAGTAAAGCATGAATCCCTGTCGCTGATGATCTCCTTTGGGAACCCAGAATAGCATCTCACCTAGAATAACTTAGCCACTTCCTTTGCTCAAGAATGTCGTCTTGCATAGTTATTAACCTGATAAACTTGGAAAACCGATCAATGATGACGAAGAGCATGTCGTTTCTATCCTTTGACACTGACAGCCCACTTACGAAATCCATGGAGATTGATTCCCTAGACCCTCTTGGTATAGGCGTCGGTTGCAGAAGTCCATACGATCCATGACTCAGCTTTTTGTTCGGTGGCAAACAGCACAACTATTGACGTATTCCGCTGCATCACTCCTCATGAAAGGCCAATAGAAAAACTGTGATAATCTCATAAAGGTTTTCTTGAAACCAACATGCCTTTGAGTGTCGTGGCGTACACAGAGCATGTTCGCCCTCAATTCTTGTGGCACTCAAGGTTTGTGCATGTCCTTGCTTTCCATGAACAACAAACCCCTGTACAATGTATAATCCGGTGTTGAACTCAGATCTGCCTCCAGCCCTGCAATTAGCCGAGAATACATAGGATCAACTGCATAGATTTTTGCAATTTTGTCAATTAGGTTGTCGCTAACTCTCCACTTGAATATGGCTCCCATGAAGTCACACCTCCTTGAGAGTGCATCTATTATGAACCTGGTTGCTTGTTGTCAGAAGACCAACACTCGCTGTCGAGCGCACGGTCCCCGCTGGGGGAACCTTCCTGGCCACTTCACGCAGGATTGGCATAATTTGCAAGTCGCTTCACGAAAAGGGAAGCGGCGGAGAGGCTCCGACCGAGTGCGCCAGCTATGCCTCCATCGAGTCCCTACGACAGGACAGGGTCTCGCGAGGTACAACTTACCTCCGCCCGCGGGAGCTGTTACCATCCCTTGGGTGGGCATATCCACGCCGAGCTACTGAACCACACGGGAAAGTTTTTACTTGCAATCGCGGAGGTGGCCCAGTCGAGGGCGTTTCTCGTATGCTTAGCGTAGGGGGTACGTGTGGTCCACGCCTAGCATGGACCCGTACGCGAACCGTCGCGCTGGGGCGCTGATCTTCCACGTGCGATTCAACATCGATCGACTAGGACATCCTAACTCAACCACGCGACACACAACAAAACAAACTATCTTAGACAAACAAATAAGCCTAGTCCTTTTTTCATACGTCCTTAACCATAACTCAAAAAAGCTAAAGCGGCTGAGCGAGGCCCGCGCGAAGTTGTATAAAAAGAACGCAACCGCTAAGGGAACCACAATGCTCAGTCATGTGTACTTACTTGACCTGCTATCATGGCGATGCCTCATCCGTTACCCACATTCGCGCGACCTCTAATGGGTTTCTGGATTGCGTACGACACTCAACTGTCGAAAGCGAAATATCGTAAAGGGTCCCTCCTTCACGATATTGAACGGCTGAAGGATAAGTCGTTCAGCCCTTGCGGCACCACTGTCTTTTAGGCAGTGGGTGACGATTAGCAAGGGGCGTAGGCCCGACTCATGGGGCAAACCCCTTTGTGCTAGACCAGAGTCTGGGATGTCCTGGACAAGTACCTTGAATTTCAAGCTCAGGACCAACGTCCGACCAATAATCTAAAAAGTAAAACCCCTTTAAGACAGGGTTCACTCGTTCTTCCCTGCGGAAAGAAAATACGAGTAGTTACGGGTTGGCGAGCAATTCGCCATGCCCAAACTAAGTCAGTCCGATCGAAGGTCGAGCGCTAAACCTTGCGCTCAACTACTCTTGCCTGTACACTAGATGTGTGCGGCAGGACAAAAATAATAAAAAAAGAGGGGGAGTCTCAGAGGAAATCAGGGAGAGCCATTCTCACAGCCATAGTTGAACCTTGTTACTCACATCCATATCACCCTTGCTCCAGGAGTGATCCCTCGCTCCCGTACATACCTGCACACACATAAAGTCCAATAAAAATCCACACGCAAATGCCACAAACGTGGTCAACCCCTTTGCTCCCAGGTTCATGTTCCACTCGCCCCTTTCCGACCCCCACTCAGCAAAGGCATACTTGCCCGTCCCGATTCACACATCTGTTGCATGGCCGTTCAAGAGAGGTTCCAAGGACAGGGTTTCTTTCACACAAAAATGCTTTCGCCTACTGCCCCCCCAAAGACTAAAATATATCCTACCCTAGCTGACATCTCTAAAACTTGACTAACTTTGAGTATTTAGCAGAAATTTTGGCAGCTTCTCCCGTAAGGAAAAGAGGCTCTCATAACTTCTACTAACTCAAAGGCTAGTCAATGCCCTTCCAAAACAATCATGCATGAAAAGACAAATGCGAAGACAAAAGTGAACATCTACCTGCCTATCGCTCAAGCATAAGGCGAGCACTAACAGACTACCCTACTATGCAGAAGACAGACAGATCCTGAACAAAAGACAAATCATTGCCAACAAGCATGTCATGTCCACAACGCATTTAACCAATTTAAAACAAGGGTTCATTCACCCAAAGTTTTCATTTTTCGCTTGTCGACTGGATTGGTCTGGAGGACCTCATCTTGAGCCCCATTTCAATGTGTTAGGCAAACGAGCAAAGTCAAGAGGACCTCATCTCCAACCCTAGTTCAATATCTTAGGCAAACGAGCAAAGCAACCAGATCAATCAGGAGGACCTCATCTCCCAGCCCCATTTCAATGTCTTAGGCAAACGAGCGAAGCGACCGGATCAGTCAGGAGGACCTCATATCCAGCCTCATTTCAATGTCTTAGGCAAACGAGCAAAGCGACTGGATCAGTCCGGAGGACCTCGTCTTCAGCCCTATTTCAATGTCTTAAGCAAACGAGCAAAGCGACCGGATCAGTCAGGAGGACCACATCTCCAGCCCCATTCAGATCATCGCGTGCAAAAATCGTGATTTTTACCATAGACAAATGACTTAAACATGCATAGTAGATTCCCTTTTTTATTCAGTTAGAGTCCTAAAAAAGAAGACAAAGATATACACAAGTCAAAGGCAAACAGACCAAACGCCAGGTTTGTATAGATAGGGGTTATTGAGATTTTAATGACATATTGTCGGCCTACCTTTGAGTTCCCTACCTCAAGAGTCTCGCCTGGGCTCCGGCAGAGCTTCCGCAATCGGTGCGTCAACCTCCACAAAGGCCTTGATGCGGTCCTACGGGTTGGAATCCCGCTTGTGGCCTTCCTCTCTGAACACAGACTAAACTTAGATAAAGAAGGATAGAAGAAGAAGAGTCAGACGCTCGAGATACGGGAAGCGGCCAACTCAACTCACACTAGAGTGCCTTAGTGCCTTCAGATCCTGAGGGCTCCGCAATGGCGGCCGAAAAACGCAGTGAAGACGGCCAAGTCGTGGCCAAAATGTGGAGAAACAGTTCTTTGGCAAGCCTCCAAGTTGCAGCAGTACTCCTGTTTCAGAGCTTGACCACCCTCTCGAATCCTCAGTGCCTCACCTCTAATCAATCTCCGGATGTGCAGCCTAAAAAGGTTGCGTTCGAGTAGAACACACCCCCCATGTTCTATTCGAACGTGGGTGTAAAGGCACCAGTACACAGCAACAACGTGCAATAAGATCCCCGTAGTCAATGGCTCAGCGAACCCATCCAGCAACAAGGTCGGTGGAACCAGTCGCAAGTTTAATAGGTTGTTGATGGTGTAGTATCTCACTCTGCGCAGCTGCAGAAGATACAGCAGTCCAGCGAGAGATAATGCAGTCCAGCGAGAGATAACAATGCCATCCCCTACAGCAGCAACAGTCCAGGCTGCAACAACATACCCTCAGCGTAGCCGTTTCGTGTCGAAGTTGTGCAACAGGCAAACATACGAAGACTTGTTGTGTCCAACAGCGGGAAACATAGGTTTGCCAGCAGTACTGCTGCGGCGAAGCTCTTCCTCCCAGCGGCGCTCGACTCCCACTCGGCAAACACATAGCCACTCTCACTGTTGTCATTAGCAACATACAAACCATATGCAGATCGCGACTACTCAGACTGCCGCCAAGATGCAGTTACTGACTATGCTGACTGCCACATTTGTGACAAGGTATGTTCGCCTCCTTCCTCCTCTGCTGCATCCCCCTTCTATTCTTCCTGTTTGTGCCTGCTGACTGCACCCAGCCTCTGCTGAGTCTCCGACCTCCAAGTTGGTCAAACATGCACCTTCAAGCATGAACCTCTCCTTCGCACATGAGGAGATACACTACCACGGAAACAGCATCTTCGACCAACGAAATGGTGAGTGAATCCGTTGCCAGAGGGTGACCAGGTGTTCTCCCTGTTGGTTGTGACCACCATGAAATAGAGGACAAGGATCGGGTCGACAAGCTTGATGACGATGACCATGGAGCGCCGTATCCCACAATCATGCAAGCATCCCCCTCCTCGCTGTCCGCGCAGTTCGTGTGCTTGTGCTCATACCTGTCCTCTGAGTCTGATGGACCTGGCAGGTACTTCGGCCAGGTGAATGCGTTGTATGGCAGTCTGGTAATATGCAAACGATCACCGATGCTTACTCCTATACGTTGCCACTTTCGTAGATTTCTCGTGGAAGCCACTCAACTAAACTCACGCTTACGAGCAAAAATGAAGGTGAATCCTTCCTTTGAATACGGAAAGATACACTACCTAACTTCCCACTCCGCGACACTTACTTCAAGTGACCAGGTACGTTCACCTTCCCTACCCTTTCTGTCTGTCTTTCTCGTTCTTTCATTCTCTCGCTTCTCTCGCTTATGCACACGTCTACCTCACCGTCACACCCGATCTCAATGGCGCAAGAAACATATGCCAATGAATCTATGGCTAGGACTAAGGGTAGGTACACAACTAGTCTTTGCACGCTGTCTTCACTCACGTTGCGGCCACCAGGCGCGTGCTTCGTGCCTCCCCTCCGTTACTCCACCGAAACCCCCCTGACTTCTTCTCTCACTTATTGCCTGTTTCCCATGTCGTGCACATAGCCGAGATCGTGTTCAGATTCGTGCCGGAAGAATCCGACTTGAACCCATTACTCGTGCCCAACCTCTTCAACTCATATTGGCCAGTCCGTCGTCCAAGTGCCAAATCTGACGCGGCCAATCGTTTCAGAACGCTTTGTAACCCCCAATCTAGATCAGATTTTGTCGCAAACGATCAATATTTGAGCGAGATACGACACTTTTCATCCTTCTCTCCGCCTCGAACGACCTTTTCGAGCGCAACTTCTATTTCCCGTAGTGACTATATTGCTACCGTATTACTAAAACTAACGCTACTAATGGATTCGCCCGACCTTAAAACCTCCGAATAGCTTCTTTCTTGGCATGATTCCATTAGGAATCGAGTAAGTTATGACTCTCCCCCTTCGCCATGTCCACTCTCCTTTCCGCATTCGTCACTTTCCCGTTTTTTCTTTACGTACTTGGATTCAATCCTGGCCCGGTTCACGCATTCCCTTCAGTCTCACTCTCTTCTGATAGCATCCTCGTCCTTTTCCTTCGCTCCCTTCGTTGCCTGCCTTTCTCCCTTCTCCTCGCTTCCCATACGCCTTCTTCCTCATGTCTCCCCAATATCTTCCTTTCCTCCGTTAGTCACTTAGCGCAGCCCGGTGCAACGCTGCCTGACAATGCTGTGTTCAACCACTTTGAGAAAGGAACTTCGGAGGGGACCAGCCAATGATCGATTCGATAAGTTTTTCGTCCCTATTCCCCAGGTCCGACGAATGATCCATACGTCAGGATCTCTGAGGCGAAGTTCGGAAGGAACCAGCTACCAGGTGGTTTGATGGTCTTACGCCCCTGTACCTGAGTTCGACCGAACAATTTGCATGCAAGTACCTTAGGGTGCCTGGTCATACGTCATTGACCCTCAGGTCCTACGGGCAGGCTCCCACTCACTCCCTCCTTCAGCAGATCTAGCGGACGGTGTGCCTGCAGAGGTTCACGCTTGCACCCTCTCTAATCAGATCGTGGCTGGCAGTGGTGCATCTGCAGGGCGCCCTAGCCGTTCAGGTCTCATCTGCCTCGTGGGCTATACGCCCACTGGCTCATATGCACAATTGACCCTCCCCCTTTTGATCTGTGTTCAGGTCGGGTAGGATAGGGGGATTTCGTCCGCATCCTGGACACACAGGAATCCGGTCGGGACTGCCAAAAAGAGGCTCGTGCCGAGGGTCCTCGATTGGCGTGACAATCATCTTTGAGGGGGGGCTTCAATTGCTCCCCTCGGTAATGATGGTTACAGCAGCCCATGCTGCCATGCACCCTATGTATAGTCAAGGAGGGCGACGACGCAGTCACCTTCCATCCCCGTTGAGTGGGGGGTACACAACCTCTTTCCCTCCTTGCCAGTTCAGTAATTTCTAGCACTTTTAACTTCCTCTTGAAGTTCGTTTTACCCTCCCTTGCGGTACTTCTTCGTCGTCGGTCCCGGAGCCAGTTTTTGGCTTGGTCTACTGACGGGGACCTTAAATAAGGAGAAAAATAAAAATGCAAATGAAAATAAATAAAAATAAGTCAAATAAAATAAATAAAATTAGTAGGGTTGAAGAGGACGAGGACCCGTCGGCACCCTCTTGGTCTTGCCAGTCGAACCCAGGCTCGGGCCGTTCGACAAAACTAAGGGGGATAGTCCCTTAAGACCCTCAACCCCTCAGTCTCCACCGGTCGCACTCCTTCGCTCCATCGCCACTTGTTGACCTCGAACCCCAAACCGGTTGGTTGAAAGTCAAGTACCGTAACCATTAGAACTAGGTCGAAGTCTGAGCTAGGCAGACTCGAATCTCCATGTAGACAGTCTAGGGTTTGTGATTGGGGTTGTCAGCACAACCCGACCCTTCGACTTGGTCTTTCAGCTTGTCCTCCGTTCATCCGATGACACCCCCCGCGTCTAGGTTTATTGGTCGTCCGACATATCTGGACGTCAGGCACACCACATGCATGGTCGAGACTCCCGACTTTCCTCATGCTAACTTTGACAAAGCTATGCTTTTTAATGCGTCATCAACACAGTCTTCCCGCGCGCGCGCAAGGTACACCTTCTCGGCGACGCGTCCTACCAAAGGCTGAGCCGGTTTGCGAGGTGGAATTAGTCTTTATAAAATAAAAGAAAAATATAACCAAATTGAAGGCTATAGAGAAGGTAATCAGACCCTATGGCGTTTAACACCTTCCGCCGACCTGGTACTGTTGAGGACTAAACGACCCTTCACAGTGCAACACAATAATGCATGCTCCACACACTCTCGAAGTCTGTCATATCTGACTCGAAGTCTCGCCAAGAGCGAGGTTGCTAAGGTGAGCGCTCTGACGGGATCTCGCCCCATCAGCACGTCACGTTGATCAAGGACGCACCTAGTGCAACTTTTAAAAAGGATGGGAAATACCCTTGTAAGGGTGTTTGCTACGACATCGCACACGTAGACTTCCTGGTATGCCCATACATACATAGAAGGAAGGGGAGAGGATGGGAGTATCACACCGCATAGGGTGATAAAGAGCACAGCGAAAGACTTGACCATGCGATATGACAGAGCACACTAAAAGTGCAATTCACTCCACAGAATCCTCACAACCAGTCACAAAGGAAACCCGAGTAGATCACATCCAGAAAACAATGAAGCAAAGATAGTTCGGACACAGTATCCACGCTGTTTATTAAACTAGTCTCAATTTGTCAGAATAGCCTCAGACTTGTGATGCGCTGCTAAAAATTGGGCAGCGCTTATTTCCCCGACCCTGAGTAACCGCTATCACTACCCCTGAGCCCCTGAGACAACAAGCACCGCCTAAATACCGCCTCTATAGGGAAGCTCCACCCTCTCCTGTACAACCCTGAGCAGGAGTGAATCACCCTATGTCCAATACATCTCGCCACACACTTACCACCACCGCCCTTACTCTCGCCAACATAAAAGATGATAAATCGCCATGAATTTAAACTCCAGTGTCTCGCAAGATGGTGGTACTTGCTCCAACTCATCAGTTACTCCATTGACTGGATCCAATCGCTCCGATACCAACTGTTATGAACCTGGTTGCTTGTTGTCTGAAGACCAACACTCGCTCACATAGACTTCCAGGTATGCCCATACATACAGATAAGGAAGGGGAGAGGATGGGAGTATCACACCGCACAGGGAGATAGAAAACACAGTGGAAGACTTGACCATGCGTTATGACAAAGTACACTGAAAGTGCAATTCACTCCACATGATCCTCACAACCAGTCACAAAGGAAAGCCGAGTAGATCACATCCAGAAAACAATAAAACAAAGATAGCTCGGGCACAATATCCACACTGTTTATTAAACTCAGAGTCTCAATTTGTCAGAATAACCCCAGAACTGTGATGCGATGCTAAAAAATGAGCAACGCTTCTTTCCCCAACCTTGAGTAACCGCTATCACTACCCCTGATTCCCTTTCTGCGTTGCCATAGCTGGAGCTTGGTCAGACTCGGGTTGGTCATAACTTTGGTTCTGCCGTCAGAATTCAGTTTTGTCAGTCCCTAGTAAATCGCAATTCAATGTTTAGTCTATGGCTGCAATCGCACTGTCAGATTTAATGTTTTGAGGCAGTTACAGTGAAATCTGTAATTCGCCATACCCTGGTATGGCATACAGGGTCATACAGGGCTGGAGTCAGTAGGGTAAGTCTAAAAATAGCACACAGTAAATCATTGCATCTTGGTCATTTGTGGCTGCCTATCAGTCATTTATAGTCACTTTGCCTAATTACTATCTACCACTAATCAGTCCAGGACTGCATCCTTGCAGTAATTGCACTCAATTGATGTGTCATGGCAATGAATGAAAAACCGTGAAATTGATTTTTGCTGAGTTGACTCTCAACCGACCCCTGACCCTCGAGCAGTCTGCAGAGCTGTCTCTTATACACATCTAGATGTGTATAAGAGACAGGTCTGCAGAGACTAAGCACTTGCCTGCTAATACTAACCAACTTCTTTCCTAAGTCATGTGACAACAATTGAGCAAGTACTAAAGGGAAAACCCAATTGTTGTTGACTTCCCTTTACCTCAAGCCTGTCTCTTATACACATCTAGATGTGTATAAGAGACAGCCCTTTACCTCAAGCGGTCTGCAGAGACTGAGCACTTGCCTGCTAATACTAACCAACTTCTTTCCTAAGTCATGTGACAACAATTGAGCAAGTACTGAAGGGAAAACCCAATTGTTGTTGACTTCCCTTTCTGTCTCTTATTTTATTTGTATTTGATGTGTCTGTTTTTGTGGGTATTACAAGATGTCTGACACTAGCAAGGGAGAAGTTGCTGAGGTGAAGCCTCAACTTCCTCTCTCCCCTTTAGAGGCTGAACTGATGGCTGAGGAGGAAAAACTCCGAAAACAGGCACCCGCAGTGTAAAGAGGCGATCCAGCTTGGAAGAGATGTCATCCAACTTTTTGGAATGGTCTGAGAACTGATATTCCAGGTTGGTGATCCCAATTAGTAAAGTAGGACCGGTGAATATCATCCTGCAAAAGGACGAACTCAGCCATGTCCTTACTGTACTGACTGGAGGAACCACTCACCCTGATTTTCTCAAATTTCCATTATTACTGACAATATGACCCTGAACAATCCAATTCACAATCTAATATGAATTACAATACTGTCAAGCAGTCACAAATGAAAGTTGAGTCAGAAAGAGGGTCAAACAGGGTTAGTAGAAGTCAAAGAAGATAGGTAGGGAAAATTGGCTATGATTGTCTTACAGTCTGAATTTCAATTTTCATATGTCTATTGACTGACAAGCCAAATTTCACTAATCTAAAAATAGCCCCAAAATCGCCACACAAAGTAGAGTAAGGAACACACTGTGAATGGAACCCTGGCTATGGTTGTCTCCTCAAACCCATCTCGCCAGTTTCTTCTCCTGACAATTCCCAGTGTTCCCACGTACAGAATCCTCTGAAACTTGGTGATCCTGTAGATCTCCTTATTGCGCTTCTCCCCTCACTGACAGATTCAGTGAATCTGGACTCCCAGATGCCAATAACTGATGAGCTCAGTGCAGCGCTACTCCAATCAACCCTACGATGCTTGGGAATTGGGGATCCTGCTCCAATCCCAAAATCGCAACACCTTGGGGGTCACTTTGTTGCAAATCGCCAGTCTCAGATGAGTCGCCAAGCTATAAATAGCCTCCTCAGAGCCTCCCATGCCTCTGAGTAACAATCGCCACCCACTCCCCAGGCTCTACACCCATGTCAACAACCAGCTCACATCCCTTAGGTCCATTTGATCAGCAGCGGCCCAAGTTGACCCCTCCACCCATGTTCTCTGGTGAGGACCCAAAGGTGGATGTCTCAGACTGGGTCACTGCACATCGATCCTACCTGATTGGGTTCAAATGGCTGAGGATGTGAAGGTGAGTGCCATCCTTGCTCGCTTGGAGAGGACTGCACTAAAATTGTGCACCTCCACTTCCAGTAAGCAAGGACTGAAAATGTCTGAATGGGCGCAAAGACTGGGGGTGTCTGATTTCCTGCACGCCTTGAATGACCGATTTGCAAACAAGGAGCAGGCCAGAAAGTCAGCAAACAAAATAGTCCGCCTGGGCCAAAAGAAATGGGATGGCTCCTTGTCCAAGCTCTACTCAACCTTTGAGAGTCTGACATCGACTCCTGGGTTGGAGATGAGTGAGCAAGATCATCTCATTCATTTCTTGAGAGCAGCGCCTGGGGAATACCAGCTTGCTTTATTCTCTCAGGGCCATAAGGACTAGCGGTCCTTTGGCAGAGCAGACCAGGAAGCACCTTCTGAAGGAAGGAAGAGACCCTCCTCAAAGGGGCGAAGAAGGAGGAAGGGTGCTCTCTTTGCTGCAGCGTTAGGTTCAGAAGATGAGACAACATCTCAGAGTGGGAACCCTCCATCTGAGACTGCCTCATCCTTTACTGCAGATCCTGCTGTTCTTGCCCTGGTTGATGCTCTGATGGGGAAAGGTAAGGGACGTGCCTCTTTCCCTACGGCCTAGAGAGTCCCACTACCACGCGACGTCCGATGGCCAGCTGACCCCCTTGATCCTTCCACCTTTCCCTAGCATGCAGTAAGGATCCAGGAGGGAGTTTGGAGGAAGAGGAAGGTCGGGGTAGTCTGCCTGAGATGCGAGGGTGACGATTTTCTCAAGGACTGTCCCAACGTGCCTCGCAAGCCTTCAAGCTCTAGTTAAAAAAACTAGTGTGGAGAGAGGTGGAAGTAGCAGCTCCTTCCACCAATGCAGATTCTTCGTCTAATGAAGTTGAATCTACACCATCTCTCTCATATTCATTTTGAGGAGTTGCAGCATCAAGGTCCTTTACTTATGAGCCAGTAGTCTTTGACAGGCAGGGAGAAATCAGGCAACATCTGAATTTCTCTGTGTTCCCTAATGTACCCTTTGACCTTGTGTTCTCCCTACAGTGGCTTGAGGCCACCAACCCCAGGATCGACTGGCGGATCCCTGGGGTTGAGCTACCTGATCGGCGAGGGGAGTTTCGCCCTTGTATGCTCGCTGACGAGTATCATCCGGCCAATAGTTGTTATTGTATGCGTGCTCGTAACTTTTTGCGACTTCCATGCTTGACTGACCACACACGTCTGTTTGTAGCGTATGTTAAACAGGATGATGTGGAGACTGCTTCCTGTCCCTCTTGACCGGTTCTCAGACCTTGTGCAGGAGCCTACTGGACTTGTCCATAGGCAGACCAAGCATAAGATTGAGCTACTGTCTGGCGCGGTCCCTCCTAAGGGTTGGGTCTACAGGATGTCCCCGACTGAACTTGATGAGCTCAGGAAACAGTTAGAGACCCTGACCAGCAAGGGCTGGATACGTCCCAACACATCTGAATTTGGGGCATTAGTTCTCTTTGTTCCAGAAGGAAATGATGAGTTGAGAATGTGTGTGGACTACAGGGGACTCGACAAGATCAGGAGGAAGTCTACAGAGCCTCTTCCACGGATCAATGATCTGTTGGACATGGTGCAAGCATGTACTATCTTCAGCAAGATCGACCTCAAGTTTGGTTACCACCAGATTGAGATGGCTGAAGGCGATGTTCACAAGACAACCTTCAAGACCAGATATTGTACCTATGAGTACCTTGTCAGAGATGCATCACATACTCAAGCCTTACTTGGATAAGTTTGTAGTCGTCTATGTGGATGATATCCTGATATTCATGCATCCTGTCCAGGAGCGTGCGCAACATCTGGCTCTTGTCCTTCAGGCCTTACATGACAACCAGTACAAGATCAACAGAGAAAAGTCCTCTTTTGGAGTTAGCTTTGTTGTCTACATGGGTCATGTCATCTGAGGAGAGGGGTTGGCTTCGGAAGCAACAAAAGTTGTTGCTCTTCAGGACTGGCCAAAGCCCTTAACATTTCGTGATGTCCGATCTTTCTTGGGTCTTGCATCCTATTATAGGAAGTTCATTAAGAACTTCTCTTCCATTTGAACACCCCTGACTGACCTTACAAAGAAACATACTCCCTTTCTTTGGACATCAGACTGTCAGGAGGCTTTTACACGTCTCAAGGAGGCCTTGATTCGTGCACCTGTGTTGAAGTTACCTGACCCTACTTTGCCTTTTGTGCTCACCAGTGATGTTTGTCAGTATGGTGTACGGGCGCTACTTCAGTAGGACAGTTGGAATTGTCTGCAGCCTGTAGAGTATATGAGCAAGAAGATCAAAGCCAAGAAGTTGCAGGACTCTACCTATGAGAAGGAGCTCTATGCTCTGGTGTTAGCGCGCAAGCATTGGAAACACTTTTTCCTGGGCAGGCACTTCTATATCTTTTCAGATCACTCCACCCTTCAGGGGATGAAGTCCCAGGGAGAGTTGAATGACAAGCTTGCCCACTACATTCATTGACTTGTTTGACCTTGAACCAAAGCACAAGAAGGGCTGCTACAATCGGGTGGCAGACGCCCTTTCTCATTGGCCCGACGCTCTCTTCCTGATCTCCTTTACTCACTCTTTTGGAGAGAAGACTCGGCAAACCATTGCCCAGTTGTTGTCCAGGACCCAATTTTTGGGCCTATAGTGAGGAAGTTGCAGTCTGATCCTGCCTCGGAAGCAGGATACACTTTGGTTTCAGGTCTGCCATACACTTGCAGCAGAGGTGAGGAGCGTCTATGCATTCCTCAGGATCGCAAGCTGAGAACACTCTTTATGTCAGAGTGTCATGATGCTCGTGGTCACTTTGGAGCCCTCGAATCGTATGCGGCCCTGTTGCAGAGGTTCTTCTGGAAAGAGATGAGGAGTGACTTACTGCACTACGTTGACACCTGTGAGTTGTGCCAAAGGAAGAAGGTCGTACGCAGACCTCCCCTTGGCCTACTCAAACCACTTTCGGTCTTCCATGCATCTAAGTTGTTGCCTTTTACCTCAGCTGATGCATTTTCGGACAGACCCCCTCGATACGGTCCACCGATCCCTGGAAAGGGATATGAAGTGGAGAAGTTTGAGGATGAGATGGGCACAGGCCCATGCATGCAGTATCTTGTGAAGTTCCTCTACCAGCCTCACACTGAGGATCGCTGGTTTACATGCAGGGAACTTTTCAAGACAACAAAGTTTGTTGTCCTCAATTATGAGGCAGTTAAGAGGGGAGAGTATCCTCGAGGCTCTGCACGCCTGCACTCCTAGCTCGGAGGTCCTCGCTCTGGGGGAGGGTAGGTCTGCAATGACTTGCTGATTCTGCAGCTTGCAACCCGTCGACTCGAGGCTGTAACATAGATAGGATAGATTCACTTTTTTGTTTGGCTGAAGGCTAACCAAGAGATCTGTCTGTGGGAAAATTTGTGAGGGACATATCTGTAAATTTGGGAAAATCGCAGGCCCGTACTAACCTGAATTTCCTACAGCTACCCTAACTGCGAATAGCAGACCCGGGCTACCACTTGAACAAAAGGCCTATGGGCGTATATTGCTAGATGGTCCTATAGCTTATAGCCGGGTAGGAAGAGGCCCTGGAGGCCGAACTGAATCGGTATCGGTGAGTCCAGTCAGTACGGTCTAGGTCGTGTCTAGGCTAGGGTAGACTATGAATAGAGGTAGGGAAAACGGTTTGAGGCTTTTGGCAGTTGGTACCATGTACATCGCGGCTGGGCAACACATGAACTGGTGGTGGTACAACTTCAACGTTGGTGGAGACAGACATAGCCGGACCTTCGAAGCGTCGGCCATAGTTGGGACCTACGCTGTTCTCTGACAACACGCGGGGCTGTTCAGAGGTCTAGGCTATTTGAAGTCTGCTGGAGGCAAGAGAAGTTGGTGCCCTGCTGAACCCTCCTCAGGAGTAGGGTGTCAGGGTGTGTGGCGCTGCAGCCATAGCTGCAACTTTCATCCTCAAAGATCATCTTTGTCAGGAGAGGTGGCGCTATTACAGATTTCCATCCAGGAAGTCTTCCGGCACTTCATCATCATAAGAGATTGTGGCGTTGGTCTTCTTCTTCATCCTCTTAGAGGCGCTTGGCCTCAGAGGCCTGTTTCAGGGTGGCGCTTCCCTATGGAGGCAGTATCCTGGTGGTGCTGGTTGTTTCAGTGGCTAGGGGTAGTGATAGCGGTTACTCAGGTTTGGGGAAAGAAGCGCGGCTCATTGAGCAGCGCATCACAGTTCTGGGGTTATCCCGACAAATCCAGACTCTGAGTTTAATAAACGGTGTGGATACTGTGTCCGAACTATCTTTGCTTCATTGTTTCTTGGATGTGATCTACTCGGCTTTCCTTTGTGACTGGTTGTGAGGATTCTGTGGAGTGAATTGCACTTTCAATGTACTCTGTCATATCGCATGGTCAAGTCTTCCGCTGTGTTTTCTATTTCCCTGTGCGGTGTGATACTCCCATCCTCTCCCCTTCTTTATGTGTATGTATGGGCATACCTGGAAGTCTATGTGAGCGAGTGTTGGTCTTCTGACAACAAGCAACCAGGTTCATAACACATCTGCAACTTTATTATGCTTCCCCTCCTTGTGCTGCAAGAGTCGAAGGTATCAATGTAGGCAGACCATGTGGCTAGCTTATCTGATAACTTTGGTCGTCTTCAACCATTGAAGAGTGTGATGATCTGAATAAATCTTGAAGGAGCACCCTAGCAAGTAATGTCTCCATGTCCTTAGGGCATAATACAAAGCATGAAGCTCTCTCTCGTAGCTACTTGCCGCAACTCTTTTTGAAGGCATCTTCTTCGACAAATACTCCACAGGTCATAAGCCACACCCATCGTCTTGCTGCGGCACCGCCCCAATACCAAATTGACCAGCATTAGTGGTTAGTATGAATGACACTGCATAATCTGGAACCTTCAAGATGGGGTGTCTAATGAGGCGATCCTTGAGAGTCTGAAAGGTCCTCCCACTCCTTTGTCCACTCAAATGGTACATCCTTCTCAATCAATCAGTTCAAGGGTGCAACAATTATGGCTCGACCTTCAATAAACTTCCTGTAGTAATTGACCATGCCCAAGAATTATCGCACACATCTCTCATATTTTGTGGCGTTGGCCACTCTATGACAGCTTCAACTTCTTGGCTTCTGGCTGAACTCCACAACCATGAATCACATGCCCAAGGTACAATATCTCATCCTTCCAAAATTCACTTTTCGTTTCATTGATCTTGTACTTCCCCTTTCTCAATGCCTCAAAAACTGCCTTCAGATGCTCCGCGTGCTCCTCAACAATGCGGCTGAACACGAGGATGTTTTTGGTATATGGGTATTGTTTTTGGTGCAACAGTGTAAACCACATTACGGCACAGTGCCCAGACAAGGGCAAGGCAAAGGTACTGAGTTGCGCACGGAGAGGGGCGACGCCTCTCCACACTCCGCCGGAACCGGTTGCCTTGCTAGCAACCGATATCACTGTCGGGGAGCATGCGTTAGTCGCTGATTCTCGTGATACATACGAGGATTATGCCGCCCAGCTAGTGCCACCATTGGACCAGCCTAGCCACGCTGTCGCACTTTTTTCCAGTCGGGCCTCTTCGAGCGACCGGAAAGCCAACAGGCTGTCACGCAGGGT
>BFEA01000383.1:1471803-1485703 GCA_003427395.1 Chara braunii | reverse complement strand
TCTTTTCACTGATCTTCTCTGGTGCCGTGACCCACGTCCACGTACAATCTGAGACTGAGGCTTCGTGACAAAATGCCACTTGTAGCCAGCAAGCTCTTAGCATGACCATCCAAGGCACATGACACGGTAGTTAACCATGGAGCAGAATTACTCCCACAGAGTAGGCAGTCCGTCCACTGAAAAGACCCCTCGTCTGAGGTAGGGATACTTGGTGGGCTCGGTCAGTGCCTCAATGTCGATCACTGCCGGAGAGATGTACCTCTTTGCCAAACCAATCCCTTCCAGCGTAGACTGAACTGTGCTCATGAGTATTCTTGCCGGTACAAGCTGATGAGATGGTCCTGGAGAGCTGGTTACTAAACTAGTTGCAGAAAACTGCCTGCTGAAAACTGAATGCAGAAGACTAATGCTGAAAATAGGTAGCTGGAAAGTGATCACTAGTAACTGACTGCGGATGATTGACTGCTTATTGAATGATTGGTGAATGTTCGGATAAGTGAGCTGTACCTATTCAGAGACTAAACGCTCACTGATGGCTGTCAACAGTCCTCCTTTCTTCCTCAATAGTACCCATAGAAGTTATGGTGGCACATAGTCTGCCATTCTTATCGTGTACGTAGTATGTGTACCCGATTTTAGTATGATTTCTCACGAGGGCCAGTACGTGTTCCTTCATCATAATAGTTTGCTGATTGTACTACTTAGCTGCACTCTCCCTCCAGTCCTCTTTCACGCCCTGACGCAGTGAACATGCCACCCTTACAATGTTGCTGTCCCCCATTCTCTGCAGAGTTCTACTGCATTAACTTCCATGCCACAAGTCAGCCCTCTGAACGGAGTAGGGTCCGATTGCAGATCTGGCTGCTGGTCTAGTTATTGATTTGTGACTAACAAATTATTGGTCAGTTGCAGTCGAGAGTTGTTGTTTTGATTACCATCCTGGAGTGCTGCTCTAATTGACGATCCCGGGTTGCTGGTTGCTAGTTGCTGATAGCTGGTTGCTTTTCGATTGCTGCTTCTAAAAGCGAAATCCTCTTCTGACCGCTGCTTCCTGTTGCTGTTATTGACTGTGGTTCCAGATTTGCAGGTCCGAATAGACCGAATGATTGGTGACTGGGTGATTGTCGGAAAACTGAGTTGGATAGCCACTGAGAACGAATTTCCGAGAACTGATCGCTAATGAGATCATGTTTTGGAATGCTGTGTTTTGGTAAAGCCCTGAACACGGAATACCGATCTGAGCATTACTCTGAGTACGATCTTCACTAAGTACTTTTCTGAGCACAACCTTGAGTACTGTCTTGAGTACTATGTACAACTCTAGGTACTCTTTAAAACTCTGTCTTGAGTATTAAATATCTTGAATACCGAGTGCAGCTCTGGGTACTCCGTGTCGTACTGTCTGGGTATTCGTCTGAAAAACATCTGACTATTCAACCAAACAAATATCTGAGCATTCGACTAGGTGAAGGAGTCCCTGAGTACTGGTAAGAAAAACTGGCAGATTGTTTAAAATGAAATCCRATTGCTGCTCACCAGTCACCCGGTGTCAATACTCAGAAAAATTGCTTGCTTTCTACTGGAAAATACTTTTGGCAGTGATTTTAGAACAACTGGCTACGGGTTTGCTGAATAAACCGTTTACTGTTTGAACTTTTCCTGGTTTGACTGCTTGTAGATTGTGYTGTTTGCTGATTGACTCCTTCTTGGCCGAATTTTAACTGAATCCCTGCCTTTGTGTTTATCTGAATGCTCCCTGGGTATTTACCAGATTATTTCCTGAATATTTATCAGATCCATTGAACCACCAAGTCGTGAATTCACATTTAGCGGTAACCCAGGAGAAAACAACTGTTGATGCTCAAATGCTGATGGCGATGCCAGAGATGGAAATTCAAGCATTACAAAGCTCGTGCAAGCTTCCCCTTAGCCAGTTCCACASTTTCCAGARAGGAGCTAGTGCTGTGCAGCCTGCCGTCGTCCCCATAAAAATAAACTACATATTCAAYGAACTTTCTCCCTCCTGCCTTTTCGACAGCAAACCTTCTCTTAGCCTGTTTGTGAAGCTCGGCATCCAGGCATGCCTCATTTTCCCACCCTTCACTCTTATTTCTGATGGACACAGACTTTACCACGAGAACCTCTTGTTCCTTCATGTTGAGCTGCCCTTATGGCTACTAGACCACCTAGGAGGTGGGTATAGGTCTCTCGTCTTATTCTTCCTTAGTCTAATACACATGAACCATTTTGATCCTGTTCTAGTCCAGTTATATAAGGAATGAGAGTTGTAGTAGCCTTCTGGGGCGAAACGTCGGACTTGATGCATATAAGTTCTCACGTCCAAATTTACGCCCAGTGACTTAAAGTGGTATACTTTCTCAGAAAATAAACGAGTCCCTACTAGGGCTGAAATCACCTGGAAAGCAAACGGGCGGGCCCAGTCACAGACCTGAGCGATATATCCTCAACTGCCACACTGTACTTAAACGTGACTCTAGATAGAGCACAGATTATGGACAGCATGGTCTGATCAGACCTTTGACGATTAACGCCGCTTGGGTAAAGAAAACCCTCCCCCCACTGATAGAAGGGCTTATGGTACTTGCAGTTCATCAAACCACACCCACATTCCGAGAGAAACTACCAAACAGATTTTTTAAGCAGGGTTATAGCCAAACGGAACCTTTTAAAGCGGCTAGCACTCAGAGGTACCCACTTATAGTCTTAGCGCAAGATTCACAGTAAACAGTCACTTGTCAACCTTTGCCCCGCCGCAAGGAAATGGGCTGGTAATCACCTTAACTGGAAGCCATGTCGCTATTGATTGTCTGGGGATTGGATACATGCAGGGACAGAACGCAATAAGACTGGGCTCTGGCCAACTACTAATCCAAATCACCTACCCAGATGAGTTTCCATTATGAACCCGTAAAGTTACATGGGCCYTAATAGCCCTGCCAAATAAAAAGGAATCCACAGTCATAAACCCAACGGTTCTAGGAGTCTAAATATCCTTCATGTCTGGCAAGATCTGATTCTGGGTTTCTCCGGTCGGACCAAATATGACAAGGAAACGATGGGTGATGTCTGGCTCGAAGACGACAAGCTCATGCACAACTATCGTTTAACCAGCAGGGCGTTCGGGCGATATCAGGGAGGCACTAATTAGCCACTCGGAAATCTCAGGAGAACACACTCACTAGGGATCAACATATTCAAGGCGCTGATCTTTCCCCTTCTCTCCTAGTCACATGCCGACAAGACCTCTTCATCCTTGTTACGGTAAAACGGCGTCTTCCCTAGTCATTCCTTTTCCCTAGTCTACCCTTCAGTCCCCATCCAGCAGATACTTAGTGAGAAGGTAGGCAATCTTCCGTAAAACAAGCTTCACCTTCCTCACTGATTTGACGCAGACCCATCACAATCAATTAAGCACTTGCCTGTAGTCACCAGACTCATAACGCATTCAAATTGCAGGTTTTCACAGCTTCACACTCAACCCATCCAAGCGCGTGAACACTCACAAGCCAGTGTTATCACGTACTCACGTCATCACATGGCACTGTCACGCGGCTCAAATTACATGGAACAAAACAAGCGACGCAGTCACATGTGTCAGGCACTTGGCTGCAATCATAACATGTGATCGCGCTATGGTGTCACCGGGTGCAATCACATGACGCAGTGGCACAGCGCAGTAACATGTCCAAATCACCTACCCACACAGTCTACTGCAGGCCGAACCTTTATCGAAGTAGAACATAATCGATTAACAGCGATCAATTGGCCTGACTAGCCGAAATAAGAGGGAAGAAAGAGAGCCAAGATTAACGAGTCAAAGGAAATTGTCTTGCATTAAACACTATCTTATCTGTAAATCTTCGAACGGAGCAGCCACAAAGAAACGCATCAACGACCTCTGACAGCAGTACCCGTCACAAATTGAAGATCACTCARAGGCGGCAAGGCAGGCGGTGAATAGAGTTGTCTTCAACGAAACGAGACTCTCTCAGCAACTGGTTCTTGGCCGAGCGAGATCACATGAGCACCGATGAGTCATGAGGAGGTCTGCCTTTGCAGCATCATGAAGGAACCGTTTYGCGGGAAACACGCTGGCCATCACTAGCATCTCTTTTGCTGCTAGGAAATGACGACTTGAGTTCCTGGCTACTCCAACCCAAGCAATTATGACACCGGCCACCATGTCCCTATGACCTTCTCGCTGCACTCCTTTCCAGAAAACGTCCACCTGTCGACTGTGCCCTTTTCTCCCCACACTCCCTCTTCTTGTCTGGTGCGAGCCACACGAGACCAAGCCCCCGTCACCATCTCACGCCCTTCCKTCTTCTTCTCAGGTCGGACCAGCGTTCTCAACGTGTGCCTCTCCCTCTCGCTGGTCCGTCGTTGCTCTCCCCGTTCCTCCAGGCTCCTCTGCTACAGAAGTGCGCACCGTGTCAGCACTTGAGCAGCACAAACGACGTTAGCAGCCCTCTCGTTGACCTTTTCTTCCTCGCCCCCTTCATCCGCCACTCGTAGTTTGCCTACACGTGTAACCGCCTTGGGCTCAGTCCCTTCCACACGCCCCCCTGGACTGTCACGTCTCTTCTCTCCCTCAATCTCAGGCGGTCTCCCAAAAAAAACAGGCATCGTGCAAGCTTGTTCAAAAAAAAGGTTGACGTCAGTCCCGGTCTGCCAGCTCGTCTTGTCCCGCTCACACACACTCTTGTTGACTGCCTTCTTGCTCTCCCGGTCTTGCCACGTGCAGCCTGCTCACGTAATGTCTCGAGCTTGACTGTCATTCTCTCCGTTGACCCCTGGCCGCCGCGCGCTCACACGCGTCCTTTCCCTCTGCCTTGTCTCTCTCCCGTTCCGCGGCCTCTGGGCGCCAATTAACGAGAGCTGGCATCGGGTCCTCCTTCGACTGGGTCTGCCGCCCGGTGATGCTTCTGGATCTCCCCTGGTATGTTCCAGGACCCGAGATCCGTCTCTCAATCTGCGTCGCACATCTCACTTTCCCCTCCTGAGTCCCTGTCGTGGTGGATTTGTTCCAGGTCTGCTGTGTCCATCGAGGTCTCAGTCTCATGATAGGCCACCGTTATCCGTAGCCTTGCCGTCACTCCGTCCCGTCTGCAACGTCTCTTAGCCCTGTCTCTCGCCTCTGAAATCGCGTCCTGTAACTTCGAGCTAGTCTGCATCTCCCCCTCTCTTGCTCCCTCCACGTTGATCTTCATCACCAGCTCATCTCCACCGTCATAATTGAGTATGATTGTAATCCAGGGCCCTTCCCCGGACACAGGCTTCGAGCGGGCCTGGTGATACCAGTACCCGGGCCTATATCCATGCAGCGCCATAGCTGCCCTTTCTCTATAGACAGCGCCTGACCGGTAAACAACACAGCTCAAAGTCACCAACTTCCGATAGCACACCTCCCTACACCGGAGCCTGTGGCACAGACAACGTGCTATCGGGTGACCCGTCGCGGATGATATCCCGACTCACTCTCCTTTCTTATAGGGTTTTCCTTTGCGTTCTGAACGAGGGACTTTGATTAGTCCTTTTCATACTCTACTGCTTTTCAAGAATTTTAAAACAATGGATTAATAATTAAATTTTAGAAACTAATACTCAACCCAGAACCCAACGGTCGATCACGTATTAAACTCACACTTGTCAGTCCCAGACCCTAGCAATATGACTGCAGGTTTTGCGCCGTGGTCCCATAACGGAGTACTAGAAGTCACTTTTCCATTTTTAAATAGCAGCGCAGGCCCATCTTCATCGGGTACCCATGTCGGATGGCAAGGAGAGGGCTTATGACCCTCCACAGGGGGTTGATAGGCCTCCTACCGATGCGGCCGCGGGTCACCCTTCTTTTGGGGTCTCATCGCACGGAGCCAGATCGGGGCTCACCCGCGGATAGTATATGCAAGGTTGGCCTACTTAGGCTACGGACTGTTGGCGTCGAAATTCGAACCGTTGGCTTCCCGCAAAAGGATAAGCCAATTTTAGAAAAACTAAGTAGTAATAAAGAAATATTAATAATACCAATAATAATAATAATAATAATGTTAATCGCTGAAAAGGAAAGGGTGGCATCCCAGAATTTCTCCGCGCGGCACCCTTGCCTGAGCAGCGATCCACGTTCACGCACAAATCTTGCACCCGATTTTCAATCTTTCTCGTTCCTTTGCTTTCTTTTACTATGTTTGTTTTTTTTTAATTTATTTTTTATTTTATTTTATTTTTGTTTTTCCTTTTAGTCCTCACTGTATGTGCCTCTTTACCTGGCCATCGGGGTCCCGTTGCAAGGTTCGGACGAACGAGTTTGATACAGGCGATATACAAGGGGTAGGTAGAGCCCCAGGCCATAAGGCCGCAGTTGCAGTTCGAAAACCCGAATCGACGGCCTCCCCCTCGAAGTGACAGACCGACAGGCGGGAAACTAAAAATTTGGGAAATTAAGTAATAACATTAATAATAATAATAATAATAACAATCAGTAAGTAAATGGAAAGGGGATCGTAACATCACAGTGGCACGAAGTCGCTGGATTTTCCCCCAACTAAAGCGAGTTCAAATTCGGCGCTTTGTTTCCTCTATTTTTAGCGACCTCTATTTCGTGCACCTAACCAATAACCCTGTAGAGGGGATTTCGGCGCACGACAGAAAAGACCGCGCTAGTCTTTTCACTTCCGCGTCCAAGGGCGAACCCGGCGGCTATCACGGCCACATGTCGGTTGTGCTGTGCTGTACAGCAGGGCGCCGAGCCTACGTGGACCTATGGAAGCCCTGTGGCGCACCCCTTTTGTCAGGGGTACAACCACCAGAACTGGTCTGAGCCGAAGCACAGCCTGGGCATTAACGGCAACGAAATCCCAAGACACATCTACAGGCCGAGGCAAAGACGTGAGGGACTGCACCAAGCAGGGACTTGGTACACGCAGGAGGGTCGGGCACCGTGCCCTCCGACAACCCGCACTTAGGAAGCGAATGCGTAGCTTGTACACCGTTGGCAAGAGAACCGGTTAGTTCGTCACTTATTTCCGAGGACTCCACGGCGTGGTCAAGGCTTGAGGACCTCGACCCGCTCACGAGAGAGGACTTCTCTTGGATGCCTTTACCCTTGACCGGACCCTTGCCAAAGCCACATTGTAACGCGCCTTGATGGCAAATCTACGCTCCTACTTGCACGCTGCAGTACCAGCTCCGTTGACGGACGACGGAGTAGCGGTTGTCAATCTCCGCTCCTATCTTGCGAAGATTGACCGCGAGTACTCCACCCGAAGGTACGTTGAGACCGACGCTCCTTTGCTCTATATCCGCATTCAAATCTGAAAGGCCACCTGCAGTGGCTTGATTGATTGCGGAGCGTCTCGCAACTTTGTGAGTCAAGCCTTTATGGCATGTGCAGGCCTAGGCCCCCGCATTCGAAGGAAGACGCAACCTACGCAAGTCACTCTTGCGGACGGCTGCACGCAAAATTCAATCGACCGATGCGTTGACGGCGTCCCGGTGTACTTTGCCCCCCTTGCGTGCGAGCCAGTGTCTTTTGACATCCTTGACACCAAGTTCAATATGATTCTAGGCATGTCTTGGTTGCGTAGCGCCGATCATCCGGTAAACTTTCATGACCGAACCGTTCACATCCGCAATCGGAACGGAATGTTAGTCTTGTGTACGATCGCGACTCCTCACACTTCGATTGCTTGTCACGTGGTTCCCGTCGCGAGGATTCGGGACGCCATAGCTTGGAATGACGTAGAGGAGATGGGAGTTGTTTTCCTACATGCCCTCCCCTCGACGGACGGACCAGCCGCGTCGCCGTCGGACCCACGCATTACTCACCTCTTAGATGGATATGGAGACGTCTTCGAGGCTCCCATCGGAACGGTTCCGGATCGGCCCATACGTCACGGGATTACTCTCGAGGCGGGTGTCGTCCCTCTGCATGGATGCATTTACTGCATGAGCGAAGAGGAACTCGAGGTGCTTCGCGCACAACTCGACGACCTTGGGTTACCACCAGATCGAAATCCAGCCTCAAGACCSGTAAAAGACCGCCTTCAAAACGCGGTATGGGCATTTTGAGTGGGTCGTGATGCCATTTGGACTCACCAATGCCTCGACAACCTTCCAAGCAGCCATGACAACGGGGTTCCGAGACTTGCTCGATCGTACCGTCCTCATCTACATCGATGATATCTTGGTTTATAGCCGGACGCTTGACGAGCACCTCGTACACCTTCGTGCAGTATTGGATCGTTTGCGAGCAGCCAATTACAAAGCAAACTGCGACAAGTGCGAATTTGTCAAACAAGAGCACGAGTACTTAGGCCATTATGTGACGCGGAAAGGCATTCGTCCCTTAGTGGACAAGATGCAAGCCATCATGGATTGGCCGGAACCCCGTTGCACGACGGACGTACGCTCTTTCATGGGTCTRGCTGTCTACTATCAGCGCTTCGTCGAGTCTTACTCCAAAGTGGCAGCCCCTTTGTCGAGACTTCAGTCCCCGAAGGTACCATTTGAGTTCGACGATGCAGCTCGTGKCGCGTTCCATATGTTGAAGGCGGTGATGCAAGACGCACCGGCCCTCCGTATTTATGACCCCACCCTACCCACCCAAGTGACTACGGACGCTTCGGGATACGGTATTGGTGCGGTATTAGAACAATGCCACTCGGACGGTTGGCACCCGGTTGAGTACTTCTCCCAAAAGGTGCCTCTCGCGAACACCCTCGACGATGCTAGGAAGAAAGAGCTACTCGCGTTCGTCACCGTTCTCAAACGGTGGCGCCACTTTCTTCTCGGTCGTCGACACGGATAACAATCCGTTGACCTACTACAAAATGCAAGACATAGTCACTAGCACGATCGGTCGATGGATGTATTACATTGACCAGTTCGACTTCGACCCATGTGACATTCCCGGTCCCGCCAACCGAGCAGTGGACGCCCTCTCACGACGGCCCGGTTTCTGTGCCCTTATGACTGCGACGGTCCAACTCGACGACGATTTGCAGAAGCACTCCGTCAACGGCTACAAGTTTGACCCGACATACTCCGCGCTCTACGTGGAGCTTTCGTCGGATCACCCGCCGGCTGGTCACTATCGTATCTCCAACGGGTTCCTACTCCTTCGCACAAGAGGAAAGGGCTTGTTAGTGGTGCCGCAAGATCGCATCCTACGGACTCGCCTTCTCGGCGAATTCCACAACGCACGACTTTCGGCACACCTTGGCGTGACCTGCACATTGGCCCGCCTCCGCCAGCGTTGTCACTGGCCCGACGTTCTTCATGACGTCACGAGGTACATTGAGTCATGCGCAGTTTGCCATCGTTACAAAGGTAGATCTTAGGTGCCTTGTGGCGAACTAAAAAACGATGCCAATCCCTCGAGCTCCGCGCCTCTCCATTGCTATGGATGTTACAGGCCCGTTTCCCCGCGATCGCCTTGGTCATGACGGCATCCTCACGGTCATGGATCGTTTGAGCAAGTATGCTCGTTTACTTCCATGCAAGTACCGTGCTACAGCCCCCGAGCTCGCACGACTCTTGCACACCGGCTGGATTACCTGCCACGGTGTTCCGGAAGACATTTGTGATCGACAGAGACACTCGCTTCATGTCAGCCTTTTGGACATTGATGGAGTCTGGTTCGACTATGAAGCCGTGTTCCGCACGGCACCCGCAGACGGATGGACAGTCGGAACGAGCGCATCAGACCGCTCAAATGATATTACGTACACTCATCCATCCCGACCAGAAAGATTGGGTTGACCGGCTTCCCGACATCGAGTTTGCCTATAACACTTCGGTGCACCCGACAATCTGCATCACTCCATTCGAGTTGCATCACGGTGGAGAGAAAGCCCGAGTCTTTGCTGATCTTCTTTTGTCACGGGCCACCGACATCGACGTCGCTTGCTCTCCCGCTTCCGTTCGGAAGTACTGGGACTTGCTGATCAAAGCCCGAGCGAGCATGCAAAAGGCTCAAATCCGCATGCAGCAGCAAGCCAACCGACGTCGACTCCCATGTCCTTTCCGTGAGGGAGACCTTGTTTGGGTCCTCGCTGAGGAATTYGCGCTGGAGCAAGACGTCTCACGCAAACGTCTCCCGAAATGGTTTGGACCAKGGAAGGTAATTTCTGCAGCAGGCGATGACCCTGCTGGCCCTTCCTTTGTGATTGCCATCCCACCGCACCTCGGCATGCACCCGGTCTTCCATGCGTCGAMGCGGACCGTGTACACGCCTTCTTCTGAGGACGAGTTTCCGGGCCGACGATCACAGGATCCACTCTCTATGGACGGASATCAGGAAGTTGACCGTGTCATCGCTCATCGCAAGTATGGCAACAAGCCAATGCAATACCAAGTCACATTCAAGCACGCTGGATCTCCCGCGCAGATTTACAGGCATCTGCACCACTCAGTCCAACTACAATGACCGGCGACTCACCAAGGACAAAGTTCGTCCCACCCGACCCACCCAGGTATCGGACAGACAAATTCGCCCTCGCAGGTAGCTCGGTCTTTTAAGGGGGGGAGTGTGTTACATACTGATGCCACACGGGTCCCTTTCGGACCGACCGCTAGTTTAAGGGGTACTTAGGCCAGCCCAGCCAAAGGCCGAACTCTTCTCCCGGCAGGCCCCATTGAGGCCACCGGTTGGTTTCCTGCAGCAGACCAGGTCTAGGCCCAAACGACATTACCGTTGGGCCTGGCGGCGCTCTTGAGGCTGCCGCTCGCTGGTCTGATCTGAATCGTCAATCTTGACGACTCAGATCACGGCGCGCTGGGCAGCATTGAGGCCGACCGGCCGCCGGACGGTACTTAGGCGGGTCCAGTGACCTTGCCAGCATCTTGGAGCAGCGGCATTGAGGAGCGACCGCGCTGTGCTATTCTGGGCTCAGCGCAGCGCTGGGAACTGCAGCGCTAAGTTTAGCGCACTGCAGCACGGAAGAGCGAGGAGGGAGACTTACCTGACAGCAGCCACGAGCGCCATAGCTCCCAGAAGCACAGCCGTCTCCCACAGCAGCCAACGCGCCACCTTGTCCCATCAGGTAGGGCCTGGCGCTACTCACCATCTCCGCCCATGCTCTGCCCCTCTCTTCTTCTTCTTCTTCTTCAGACTTCTCCTTCTTCTTCCTCAGACTTCTTCTTCTTCTTCTTCTTCTTCTTCTTCTTCTTCTTCTTCTTCTTCTTCTTCTTCTTCTTCTCCTCCTCCTCCTCCTTCTCCTCCTCCTCCTTCTCCTTCTTCTCCTCCTCCTCTTCTTCTCCTTCTTCTTTCTTCTTTCTTCTTTCTCTTCTTCTTCTTCTTCTTCTTCTTCTTCTTCTTCTTCAGACTGGAGACTTTGAAACGAGTTGGGCAGAGATCAGTGATTGGACATCGGTGGTAGGAGGCTGTGATACTTACCGGATTCGAGACATTGGAGATATACCAGGCGGCATCACAGATCGGACACCGGTTACATTAGGATTCTGTACCTCCGACATTGGTGACTTATGTCCATGACATTCTGATTTTGTTCGGTGACATTTTGGACTACCATATCGGTGACCTTCTGGATTCTATCTCGGTGACATCTGGCGCTGCCTATACCTCCCACCTCCATCGTCTCTCCTCCCACCATTCGTCTGTGACTGATTGTACGGGGCCTGAAGTATCGTTTATGTATGGTCTTCAGACACCCTCCATCTCACGATTGCTTATGTGTTGAGTGATGTTTGGGTGAGTGTAGTCTCTGTGAGTCAGTCCATTTCTCAGACTTCTGCTGTATACATGCTCATCCTATATTGGTTGATCTTTGGTTCTGCCCATACTTGGTGAAGTATTCACTAGTATGCAACAAGAGGCCTACGATTGGGCTGAACTCTTATTGTTATTTCTTGTTTTCAATGGAAGAGTGATGGGAGAATGGTTTTCTTCATCGAGAAACTCCACATTGTAAACCTTTCCATTCCCTGTGTGATCATAGCTTCATTGTTTGTGCATGTTACCTAATTTTCGAGTCAATGCTTGCCAACGAGAAACTGAGGGGCATGTAGTTTGGTGACTCTTCTCCACGGTCAATGCTTCCTTCTATTTAGTTTTAGGTGTTTGGTTTGTGCCAATCTGGAAAATTATCCAATCTGAAGTAATGGAGCTACTACTTGGATTTTGCAGCTTTGCGGCAAGTGAGCGGCAATGGGTTGAAGGGCAAGTGGAGCGAGCAAAGCAGCGGGCAATCCTTGCGACTGCCAGATCTCAGGCTGCTGCTGACCAGGCACATGTTCATCAGGACATGCAATCCCTCAGGTCTGTGTAATAAGGGATGTATAGTCCTGTCCTGGGATATCCTATGTGTTGTTTGGGCTTTTCTTTTTTACCGATCTTTACTGGTTGAGTTGCAGAATTTGTATTCTTGCATCCCCTGCTTGTGTAGTACTGTGTTCTCTCATGTGGTCATATGCCTATGTGAATGCATGTGTGAAAAGCCACCTATGTGGATTGATGGTTGCTTCTACCATCAACCCTTTTCTGGCAAGGTCTGATGTGTGACACAATAAAGGCCATACTTTCAGATGGAATTATTTGAGAAATCATGTGAAACAGTGAAAGGATTTCACACTGTCAATTCCGGGTCCCGGTCCCAGAGTCCCAGGTGGTTGCGTTGCCAGTATGTCCCAGTAGGTTGAGTCCAGGGTCCGTAGGTCGAAAGGTCTTAGGCCGGTAGAAGTCGGGTACTGAAGCATCACAGGCCGTTAATTGTCTGCAAGTCTGGACAAGGAAAGTCAAGTCCCAAAGTCCAACTTTACAGCAGCGTCCCAAGGTCGACGGGGTACACTGCAGCAGAGAGGCAGACACGACCAGTATCGGTCGCAAGGGAGGCTGTGGGCAAAGTCCTGCAGGGATTTTTAGCTTCTACAGTGCAATGGATTTCAGGTCTTCAATCTGTGAGGTGCGGAAGTGATGCAGGTTGCTTGTGCGGTGTACGACTTGGGAGATGTGCGCTTCGTGAGGAAGACGAGCACTTGAGCGAAGATATAGCTAGGGTTGAGCTAGTAGGGGTGGCGGCCATAGCCGCCGAGGTCCGGGGAGTGAGGTGCAGGTGTATTCAGGGTAGATCGTAGGCTAGTCTAGGGAGAGAGTAGATAGGGCTGTGTGATAAAGTTCAGAGAGAAGACCATAGAGAAAGGGAGAGTGCGAGACACAAGAGGGGGAAGGGAAGCAGTTACATACCTGATTCGTGTTGCGTGGTGAGGCAGCACAAACCGCCTGAGTCATTGAACAATCTCTTTGTGCAATATAATAATCTGGTGTGGAATTTTGAGTGCTGTTCGGATCTCGTGTCTCGGTTGCAAGTGTGATCTCTCACATGAGTGTTTGCTGCACATGTGTGGGTGTTTGGTGTGAATTTGGAGGTGGATCATTGCACATGTGCAAAGTCCGAGCCAACTCTTTAACTGCATGGACTTTGCAGTACTGCCTCAGGGCTACTTTCCAAATGCATGGAATGTAAAATGATGCTGCCCTGCTCAACTCGAGGGAAATAAAGGGGAAGATGTGTGTTGTGTGTGTGTGTGTGTGTGTGTGTGTGTGTGTGTGTGTGTGTGTGTGTGTGTGAGTGAGAGAGAGAGAGAGAGAGAGAGAGAGAGAGAGAGAGAGAGAGAGAGAGAGAGAGACCTTAGTAACTCATGCATGCAATTGCTTACTCATGCACATGCTCAGTCATTCGCTCATGATACACATTGCGTGAAGCTGTAATGCGCAAATTTTGTGTTTTTCATGTTCCACTTTGTATAAAAGGGTTGTGGGGTGTCGGGGATATGACTCAGGGGGGAAGTTCGGCATGAGGCTTCACGAGCCGGGTACAGCCAACCTGTCGGCACAGCAGACCCACTCACCCACTCAGGAATC
>BFEA01000383.1:1339503-1356228 GCA_003427395.1 Chara braunii | reverse complement strand
TACCGGTAGGCAATGGTCTGGCCTCAATGCTGCGAGGCCAGGCCAGACCCTGGACCGTCCAGATGGACGGTTCAGCCTCAATCGGCGGGCGGCAGCTTCAAGAGCGCCGCCMGGCCCAAACGAAGTGTCGTTTGGGCCTACCCGATGGGTGACAGTCCAAGATCAGGCCTTTAGGGGCTGTAACCCCAAAGGTCGGGCCTTTAGGCCCTGGTGTGTCCCTCCGGCCCTAAGTCGGGTCCGGTAGGACCCGTGTGAATCGAAGATGTAACACCACAGGAAGTGTTGGCTGAACTAGTGGCAGGCCATAAGCAGATTTTGGCTGCACTGTAGGCTCCTCGTCCTATGATGAGGCAGCCTCAGTATGCTTTAGCTCCCCCATCGGCTGCGGGTCCATCGGTGACGCCGTCGTCGACTGGGCCCTCTTTCTCACCTATGTTTGGTATGCCCCCTCGAGGTGGTTATGTAGCGACCAGTGGTCCGGTCCATAGAGTGTCGGCCGTACCATCCACGACAGTGGTTACTACAGTCCCACTGTCAAGCCAGGCCCAGGTTAGTGTGCAGCAACCTGTTTCGGTGGCTACGCAGCCACTGCAGCAAGCCCGTGGGCGAATGCAGCCTATGCAGTGGATGCCCAAAATACCCTTGCTGAGTCCTAAGCCCTTCTCAGGCGACAGGAAGAAGGATGAGGATTTAGACACCTGGGTAAGGACGGTGCCTACCTATGTGAGGCACAAGCTTACCAGGCGGGAGCAAGAAGTTGTAGTGGCTGCCTCCTTTCTAGAGGGGTCAGCAGCCCGCTGGTTGAATGGCCTAGTGCAGCAGTAGGGCTACGGTCAGAACTTCGATGCCTGGGCCCAGGCCCAGACATTGGAAGAGTTCGTACAGGTCGTGTACAACAGGTGGCATGACCCTCAAGGGGCTCAAAAGGCCACCAATGCAATCAACAGTCTCTGTGCCAGAAGGTACAAGAATGTTCGTTTGTTAACGGACACCGTAGAACGTCTGCTCGTAGTACCTAGTGTGCGGTATGATCAGCAGGTACTCCTTATGGATTACCTTATATGTCTACCTTCAGAGGTTAGGACAAAGCTGGTAGACGAGGCCTACGTCGAACAACACAACTTCGCTTCATTCAGCAAGAAGGGCTTGGACATAGAGGCGAAACTGGGATCTGCGCATCAAAGTCAGGAAGAAGAGACTTCCCCAAGACTGGAAGAAGGGTCGGTTAGTGTTCGTTGACCACGATGGTCAAACGACGGAGATTGACGAGTTCCCAGATCTAGGGGATGAGACAAAGCATGATGGGGCCAGCGAGACTTCGGATGGGGGAGTCGTGGCACCCATCAAGGAAAAGGCTAGGGGGACCGGGAAGAAGAAGGTAGGCCGGTCTACGGGTCAGGGCGACCAAGGTACGCCCGCATGGGTGAAACTTGGTTTAGAGTATGAGGTGTGGAGGGATCGAGTTGCTAGGCGTACGTGCATGAACTGTGGCAACTATGGCCACACGTCCCGAACGTGCCGAGGCAAGAAAGTTCTAACGAGGGTAGCCTCGCCAACGGTGGTGGGACTATCTTCGAACTCTGGCGGTGCTTCTGCGAGCACTTCGCAGGGAAACACCTCGGGCCAGTAGGAGTTTTAGCCGCTCTTACTCGCGCTGAAGTGGTAACGTTGCCTTCCCCACTTCAGGCGTTGGCCAAGGCTAGCGACCCACGTATCGCCCCGCAGACACATTTAGACCCACCGACGCTCTGTTCGAGAGATGTGTCTGAGTCCCTAGAAGAGTTAGAGACTGAGTGGTCAGGGAAGGACCCCAAAGACTCTTGGGCGATGATTAGTAGATGTCCAAAGGGTGAACATTTCGTGGTAGAGGTTGATGTAGGTGGCCGCAAAGTTGGCGCCTTTGCAGACATAGGCTCTACACGAAACTTCATGAGTCGTGCTTGTGTGGATAGACTGCGCTTAGGGGACCAAGTGCAGCGGCTTAGCAGAACTGTAGCTTCTACGCTAGCCAACAAGCACCAAATGGTAGTTAAAGACTATGTCAAGGACATAGTCTGTTCCTTCTCTTATGGAGGAGGGGAAGTGAGACACAGAATCTCATTCCTCGTTATCGACGAACCGCCCTTCAACATGTTGGGTATGTACTACCTCGAGGTTGCTCAGCCTCAGTTTGATTGGGATAGGAAGGTGTTGATACACAAGTTGCCAAATGGTAGGACCGTTAGGCTGCANGAAGGTGTTGATACACAAGTTGCCAAATGGTAGGACCGTTAGGCTGCAGAAGTATAAGGCTAGCAGTCTAGTGGAGAACTACGGCTGCATGTGTGCTTCCTCTTTCTATAACTACTACAAGCAGAATCGCGAGGAGGGCATGTATCTAGTCTTTGTCTTTGAGAAAGGGGAGGCTGTAAAAACACCCCCAGAGATAGAATCAGTCGTCGCGCAATATTCCGACCTTTTTTAGGAGCCCACAGGCATGGTAGAAAGGGAGGTGGTCCATGCAATAGCAGTTGTCCCAGGTAGCAAGGTGCCTAGAGGACGAATCTATAGGATGTCTCTTGCGGAGTTGGATGAGCTCCGCCGCCAGCTCAAGGAGCTCACATAAAAGGGATGGATTTGGCCTAGTACCTCCCCTTAAGGTGCGCCAGTTCTATTTGTCCCAAAGAAGGGAGGTACCCTGAGGATGTGCATTGACTCTAGGGGCCTCAATGTCATCACCGTTAAGAACGCGGAGCCCCTACCCCGCATCGACGACCTCTTGGATAGACTGCAGGGATGCCGGTACTTCACCAAGATAGATCTGAAGTCCGGATACCATCAAATTGCCAGTAGACCTGAGGACCAGCACAAAACCGCATTTTAGACCAGGTACAGTCTGTACGAGTTTGTGGTGTTGCCCTTTGGCCTATGCAATGCACCTGGTACGTTCCAGCACGCGATGAACAAGATATTTCATGAGTACTTACCAAGCAGAGAGCACAATGCACCAAGATACCATCCAAATTGCAAAATCTCGCTGTAGTCCAGATAGTCATGTACCCAAATGTCAATGTCAATGCTCTCTGGTCACACCAACATAGTATCCAAGGTCGCTCTTCCAGATTTGCGCTCAGGGCCCAGCCTACACTACTCAGCCTATCTAGCCTATCTATGTTCATGCAACAGGAGTCACTTCGTTACTGAAGACCAATGCACATGACGATGTCGCCGATGCAGACTGCCAGCGTACACCAGGTACGTCTCTGTCTCCTCCCCTCATCACTCCCTGTCTCCCCTCAGCAATGCTCCTCCTACCCGAAGACCACCATGACCATCACCCGCATGCGCCCAGCAGCCCGGCTATGGCTGCCGAGCGCCCGCTGCCAACGCAGTGCCCCACTCAAACCTCTTGCCCCCGCGTGCGCCCTGCGCTCTGCTAACGCCCAGGCAGCCTTCCAGCGCTACAATGCAGCAGCGTGGCCGGCCACACTCGCAGAGCCAGAATGAAGTGCAGCCCTGCATCTGGCTGCTTGGGCCTGGCGTGCGTGTGCCCAGTAGCTTCAAGTTGGCCCAAAGTGTCTGTGCCCAGGCCCTTTCAGACAGTTGCCTGGGCCCGCAGCTTCGAGGTGCGCCCAACCACCCCACGCGACTTGTGAAGTGTTTCCTGCTTTCTGATAGGCCGAGAGGGCTGCTTCCAAGTCGAAGCTTCCTTGAAGATTGATTCTCACGAGCAGGGCATCTGCAACCAACTGGCGCGTGGCAACTGTCTGGCGCCCACAATTCGGAAAAAGGCGTATTTGGGCTCCATATCAAATTCAGGCCCGCCTTCACTTAGGGTGGGCACGGTGCTTGCTTGTTGATTGGGGGGGAGGGGGGGTTGGGCATTTCCGAGGCCGCGGCCTAGTGGCCATTTGTGAGGGCAAAGTCCTCGCAATTGAACTTGATTCAATGTTGGATCAATTTTCTCACTTCTGTTTTCCTCATGACATTGCTTGTCAATTCTGCTTTTTGTCCTTCCAGATACGGTATGATTGACCAGATGCAGCAGCTCTTGTATGCCTCGGCAGCGACAGCGCAGCCTCAGCTCACTCCTCAGGTACACCTTCCAGATGCACAGGACTGTACCTATGTTTTCCTTTTTTGGGGTATCCAATCGTTCATGCCCAAGCCCAAGCCCAACAAAAGCTCACATGGGGATCCTGGAAGGTCATGCACTCGGAACTTTGTAAGTACAGTAGAATCGTGTTGTCGAGAATCGGACAGCCTTGCAGATCTCAGCTCTCTCTCTCTCTCTCTCTCTCTCTCTCTCTCTCTCTCTCTCTCTCTCTCTCTCTCTCTCTCTCCACCCACACACAAAAAAGGGGTGAAGCCGGAACCTACCCTTGCAGAAGAATCACTCTAAAACCCCAATTCCTTACCTTTCTGTCATCTTTTGATGAATATAAAGTATTTTCCTCCAAAGGCGGTTATCCTGTCCCACTGTCAGCAAACCAAGTCAGCCAATTCGTGTGTACAAGCCCTTCACCAAATCTCATCTCAGTTAGTAGAACCCACAAACATGCGGGTATAGAAGGAATCAGAATTTCTGTCGAATTTTCTGAACGATAAAATGGATGCTTCTCAGCACGCAGATATCACACAAATGAAAGCCAAACTTAGTAAAACGCAACACAACAGAGGGCAAAGTTAGACTGAATGTACCATTGCCATTGCATACCTCATCCATCCTTGTGGACCTACTACTATCCTCACCCGAATAGAACATGCAGTCATAATATTCGTATTTGGGGCAACTTTCAGTCTTTATATGGCGATAATGACTGTTCATTCTATGGTTGAAGACATGAGTTTCCATCAGCATGTGCTCTTTCCTTGTCCATCTATTATCATCTACGTAGTACATATATTATCTGATAGAGATAGTAATCATAGTATATGTTTTTACTACTTTCTGACAGAGATAATATGTGTAGATAATAGTATGTACAAGGACAACATAAGTCGATTTCTGTTTCTCTTTGAGACTGCTCAGCCGGAGGTAGTAGTCTGTTTTTTCATGAATCAACAGAGATGTCTAGCCCTTCTTCTTTCCGTCAGAGGTTATTCCAATACTCATGGATCTGTCGTAACTTCTCCTAATCCATCCCCTCTCCTCTCTCGTACACTTGTCACTCTGTTTCTTGTTTGTTTTGTTTTCCCAGGTTTTGCAGGATGCTTTCGCTGAGCTTGAAACTGCAAACACAGACCTCTCGACTGCCATTGAAACCATCACGAAGGAGCACCGAGAGAAGGCAGAGGTACATTTTTTTCCCTTTGCATGGCAAACATTTAACGTTTGAAATTTCAACAAGTTTTGGAGGAATCTTTCGAGTCTTTAAAGTTCAAACCACCCCAGTACCTCTACCAATTCTCAATAGCGACGTGGCAGTTTTGCATGCTTGGTGCAATCGGAAATGCATGGTTCTGGGCCATAAAAAAAAAAAAAAAAAAAAAAAAAGATATGTGTAAGGATTTTTGTCCTGGGCAGGCTCTTAAGGGGGGCCCGCTGCAAGCAACACGCCCGCCCTAAGTGAAGGCGGGCCTGCATTTCTCCAGGAGGCCTAATGTCAAGGGCCTTTGGGGGCGCCAGACAGTTACTGGGCTGCCAGTTGGTTGAAGGGCCCTGCATGCTATGCAACTGTGGAAGCGCGAGCCTTCTAGGCTCTTCCAGGTCCGACGTGGAATAAGGCCTTCTGGCCTATCAGGATGCAGTGAGTGACACAGCCCACATTGTACAGTTGGGCGCGGCTAACTGTTTCGGTACCAGGCCGCTACCTGAATCGGACCTGGGTGCACACACTTTCACCCAACGTGAAGCTACTGGGCACACGGACACCAGGCCCAGGCTGCCAGTACAGGCCAGCACTTTCCATATAGGAAACTGCCCGCCTGCCTCTCACACATTTGGGCACTTGGAGCATTGCAGCAGCACTGCCAGTTTCAGCGCTTGTGGCCGCTCTGGACGAGAGCCTGAGGTGCATGCCGGCGCAGGTGGAGGTGGTGGGCGCTGCTAGAGGCAGCACCAGATCCCAGCCATAGCCTTGCTTGGGGTCAGAGATCAGTGGGGTATGGTGGTGATCTTTGGGTGGAGGACAGTGTGTAGGAAGAAGACGAGGGTGAGCAGAGAGGGGGCTAGAGAGAGGGCACGTACCTGGTTCGTCGTGGAGGTCTGCATAGGCGGCATCTGCACGTACTCTGGTTTCTGCTGCTGAGGTCTTCCTTGTTGTGTAGAGTAGGCTAGTGTAGGGCTGTGTGATTGTAGTCTGGGCCCCAAGCGCCAAGTAGGGAGAAGAAACATTGGACACATTGTTGATGGTGGCAAAGTAAGGGCTGACATTGACAATCAATTTGGCTGCTGGAATCTATGCTTTGGTTTGATATTAGTGCTGCTTTCTGGACATCTAATGACTATCTGGCTTTCAATGTGATATTGCGATTCAAAATTCTGTCATTTCGCTCTTGCTCATCCTTGCACTTGTAATTTTTGTGAAAATACACCGGCCTTGTTTGTTTCTTTTCGAGCCCTTGAAAGAAGTTTTTTTTTTTTTTGTAAATTTTTAATTTTGAAGTTTTTGTTTGCCAAACATTTTCATGGACCATGTCATTTTTTCCTCTCTGAAAAGAGCACTGAAGTTTTGTATGACACTTAACTAATGACACCACTCTGAGGTGTATTGCTTCCAAGCTCTCATTGGTGCCTCGAGGGTGCTGCCAATCAAAAAGGGGGAAAACTACCATATTAAGCTATTACGAGTGATGAGAATGGCTTCCCCTCCCTCCTCCGCCACCCCYGCCCCCCCCCCCCACCACGATCCATTCCCAGTCCATCTCTGGTCCTGAACCAGCAGCAGAGGCGAGAGGTCAATTTGGGACCCCACCAGCAGCAGAGGCCAAATGAAACTGGAAGAGAAAAAGAAAAAACTTAAAAAAACTGAGTGTCATGTGTCAGTTGACTCAGTTGCCAATTTGGCCTCGTTTGATCCCACCATGCCAAGTCGGTCAGTAAGTCCTTGTCACCTTCTGAGGGGGGGGGAGCAAAGAAGGAAAAAGATAACAATGAGAAGTGGAAAGTTGGTTGGCCAGTTTTTTAATGTTCCACTCTGCCCCAGTGTTTGAATGGCGTCAATAGAACGGATGTGTTTGAGCGTGCGGACATTTTCATTCATATCCTTCTAAGCTCCAATCCAAATGGCTGAAATCGCGAGATCGCTCACTCTGGGAATCGAACCTGCAACCTGCTGTACTCAAAGCAGGACACATACCACTAAGGCAAAAGTGAGACCGCTCCAGCCTGGTTAGTACCACGAACCCGGTGTACTCAGACTCATGTCCAGCCAAAAGGCCCCTTGAGCTAAGCCCAAGCGGTTTGCATGCCGAGCATTTTCTGAAGATGTGGTAAGGACTTTTTGTGGCACTGATCACCAGCAAAAATGTGGAAGTACATCATTCGTCGTCAGAAGCACTCCATGCTGGCCATTCTCGCTACAAATCACAAGTAAATAGCACCATCCTGCCAAAAATTTTGCCATCTCACTGTACATGTCAGTGCATTGAGCCTCACTGCTCGACACCACGAGTGCATACACGCACACATTGAGAGATCACACGAAGTCCACACTGGAGTCCAGATATGCGCAGCTTAGAAATTCCAACAAATTATCACATTAACAGTTTCGGAGATCCAGTCACCAAGCGCTCAACAGTGCAGAATACAGCAACCCGATACCAGCATTGAAATCAGACTTGTCTCAATCTCGCTTACAACATGCATACATATATGTTCCGATGGGAAACCAACTTCGTCAACTCAGAATCAGCAATGAACTTGCACTGGCGGCGACATGCGCCCACACAGAAAACTCTGAGATATGGCCTCTGGCTAGAAGCTCATCTCAAGTCAACTGTTACAACTTGCAGCTATGGCCGCTGAACACTGTCTGAAGTCCCGACCGATTACTGTCTACACCATCAGCCTCACACTCACTCACGTACACACTGACGAAGATCCACCCTGAATGTCCACACCTCACACACACACACACTGTAGACTCTGTTGACGTCAGCAGCTAAGCGGCTATGGCCGCCTTCGTCTTCCTCCTCTCAGCTATGGCTGCCTTCATCCTCCTCAGCTCACGTCAGCTTCGGGCACCTGCAGACCTCCTCCTGCACAAGTCGCTCCAGCAGCGCTTCCGCATGGCTCACAGGCGAACGAATGAATGGATGTACGCTGCCTCTTTATTTATACTGTGTCGCAGTGGTCTGGTCTGCCCCAGCCCTGGGCCAAAACGTGTGGGCCTGGAAGGCCCAAACCACATGGGCCTAGGGATTGGCCAAAACGCGTGGCCCAACAGGGGCCAAAACGCGTGGGACTCCCCTGGTACTTGCTGACTGGACGGGGTGGACTGGTCACCTTGCTGACTCAGACACGGTGGACTGTGCCTACGACTCTCTAGAACCTACAGACCAACCCTTCGCTAAAAACTAGGACTAGCTACTGACGGACCCTTGCACTAACGAAGAGCCAGCTAGAGAGTTCCAGAAGGACCCTGACTAAGACTAACGGTTACGTACTAAACTCCTAATACGAAGGTCTACGGAACAAGACCTAACGACTGACTGGCACACGGACTAACTAACCTAGGGGATTTAGGGACAGGTTGTGTGTTCAAATCTGACATAGCGTCACAAGGTCAATGTACAGGGTTACGGGATAGGTCTAGGGATGGAGTCCTAATGTCTCCATTTGTCGGGTAAAGTGGGTGAAACCATTTCACTCCCGCCGTCCTAAATTTGAGGTCGTCCCAGAACTCTCTAACACAAGACAGGACCTTTACCTTTCCTTACCTTCTCGTAGGCATGTACTATATCGGGAACGGTTTCTAGAAGCTTGACCCGTGTGAACCATCTGTCATCCTCGGGTTCCGGATAGGCAAACCGGACCTTATATTGTTTCTGGGGACGATCCCGACCTCCAGTTTTGAAAATGTCTTCTTCCACTATGCGTCGATATCATATGCACCATCCATGTCTGGTGGAATCATAGATCTCGGTGAGGGAAACTGCTCACTGGTGGTACATGGCAACAACTTGGACGCATGGAAGATTTGATATGTATGGAGGTGCAGTGGTATATTGTGTATGACGATCCGTCCTCTCCTCCTCTAACTTCTAAGACAGGCCACGGTCCCCTATATGTCAGTAAAATCTTATGGGAGATGTTCTCCTTAAGTGTGAATTCCTCAGACTTGCCCCAGACTCGGTCGCCTACTTGAAACTGCGAAGGTTGGTGATGCTTGTTTGCTTGTTCAATCATGCGAAGCTGGGCTTTCCTAAGGTTTTCAACAACTCGAGCAACCTCCTTCTTGTGTTGCAAAGCGAACTCCCTTGTGCCGGGGGCTAACCTCTAAATCTGATCCCGGTTCAGTCCTTCAAAAGGTCTGCGTGGTCTAAAGGACTTGTGTAGCTCATTAGGAGTTCGACAAGTAACTAGGTGCACAGGGTTGTCATACGGGCTAGCTACTTTTGGGAGCATCTCACCCCAGTTCACTTGATCTGGTCTAATATACATTCTAAGTAATTGCTGCAAGACCTTATTCATTTGCTTTGTCTGACCGTTCTTCTTCGGATGACGGCCTGACGACATCAACAACTTAGAGTCGTATACTTTCATAAGATCGTGCCAGTTATGGCTAGTAAACCGCGTGTCTCTATCGCTAACTATGGACAGCGGTATGCCGTGTTCGTTTACCCATAAATCAAAGAACTTTTCTATCACTAAGTTTGTGTGTGCCTCTGAAGGTGTGCACTTACTAAATTGATCTACTATGACCATGGCTTGGCTCTTACCATGCCTGCTCCTGACTCCAGTGTCCATAAAGTCGATGGAGACTGACTCTCCGGGTTCTGATGGGATAGGCAAGGGTCTGAGAAGGCCTAGCGGTGCTCGCGTTGTTGTCTTATTGTGCCGACAGACTTTGCAGCTGCGTACATCTCTATGCAGTCCGCCTTCATGCCGTGCCATGCATACGACATCATAAGGTTGGCCAAAGTTTTCTGCCAACCAAAGTGCCCTTCTATATCATGGCATTCCCCTAAGATCAAGCTACGAATCTCCTCGTTATTGGGGACGCACAGTCTATCAATTATATTGGTCTTCTCAAACAGTAGCCCGTTCGTGAGTAGAAAATGTATAATTGTGTGGTGAACCAAAAATGATTTTGCCTAAACAAATAAAAAGGATATGCAAAAATAAACTAATTTGGACTGAATTAACACAAATATGGCGAAGTGACAATAATGGCGTAAAAGTTTTTTTTTTAAATTCAGTAAATGGAGGCTACGCTGTAGCAATTGCAGGTCATATAGCTTTTCTTCCTAGGAGTCTTCAAAAAAGCCGAAAAGTTTTTCATAGTCAATTGAGGTGTGGTTTACTATCTGGGTGTCTCTTACGCGTCTCAATAGTTCGTTGTAAATTGGATGAGCATACACATCTCTTATCCTCTGTTGCAGGTCCGCCCCTATGTTTAGATAGTGTACTATCGCACCGCAATAATCTGCCCTTCTACTCAGAGCATCGGCTGTCACGTTGTACTTACCTTCAACGGGCTTTAGCTCGAAGTCAAACTGATCAGCAGCCCATCTAGTTAACTTGGGCGTCATCTGGGCTTGTGTTTTCAACCACCTTAAAGTCTTGTGGTCTGAGTATACTTTGAAGTGCCTCCCAAGCAAATAGTGCCTCCAGTGATCTAGGGCCTGCCTGAGAGCGTAGAGTTCCCTCTCGTACATCGATGCTCCTACCTTTGCTGAGGGCAGCGTGGCTGACATGAACTCTACGGGCCTATAACCATTGTCGCCATCTTGCTGTAGGACAGCACCTATACCATACTGACTAGCATCTGTAGTGACGACGAATGGCGTCGACGGGTCGACAACTTTAAGGGCAGGGTACTCTATCAAGGCCTTCTTCAACTTCTTCAAGGCCGAGGTACAGTCGTGGTCCCACTTTCAGATCACTTCTTTCTTTAGCAATCTGTGAAGGGAAGCAGCGATGGTGAAGTTCCTGACAAACTTCCTATAATAGTTGGCCGACCCTAAAACGATCGCAACTCTGCCAGGGTGCGTGAAGTTGACCGGTCTCGAATAGATGCTATTTTGTTGTCCTATGGTCAGATACCGTCTCCATCCAACACGTGACCTAAGTACAGGATTTTGGTCTTAGCCCATTCACACTTCTTTGCATTGATCTTGAAGTTAGCTTTCAGTAGCTTCTCCAAGATCTGCCTCAGATGGCCCTCATGTTCCTCGAGGGTCTTGTTGAGTACTAAGATATCATCTAAGTAGACTGCTACAAATCTATCTAGCCACGATCTAAACAAATCGTTCATACAACGCTGAAATATGGCTGGTGCATTAGTAAGTCCGAAGAGCGTCATTGTGAACTCGTATTGCCCGTATCTCATCCGAAACACCGTCTTGTGCTGATCATCAGGGTGCACTTCTATTTGATGATACCCCAACTTCATATCTATGTTTGAGAACTACGTGCAACCAAGAGCTCGTCTAGTTGCTTGCGAAGCTCCTCTAGCTGTTTGGGGGACATTCTGTAGACTGCCCCCTTAGGCGTTCTACTTCCAGGTTCTATCTCTATACGATGCTGGATAGGTCTCAGTACTACTCCTGAAGGTGCCTCAGATAAGTTTTTGTGTTCTTCCAACAAACTAGCAATAGTGAGATGGACTTTTAAGAAGAAAAAAAAAAGAAAAAAAAAGAAAAAAAAGTGAGATGGACTTTGAACTGGCCTAACGTGGGCAACAAACACCTAACGTGTTCTTCAAGCTGCTCCTTTCACAAAAGTCTAGCGAATGCAGGAGCGCTGAGGCAGCAATGTGCTAGGGGATTATCTATCCCAAACTCATGGTACAAGCTGACTTGCTTAACCTCACCTGACGGACTAGGGAACCTGCACTCGTGCTCTCGAAGGTGCAAAGTGACTCCCGCTGCCTCACCCCAATTTGTACCCAATACTACATCGAATGGAAGATTTTCCTCGGTGAGTAGAGTCAAGGAATGAAGGACTTTCTCTACCTTCCCTTCCTCTAGGCAAAAGTATGCCTGGACTCTCGTGATGTATTCTACAACACGCATCCTGCTGTTTTCTGCAAGGATACTGATTACACGCTCGTTCAATCTTCGGATTTTAAGAATAATTTCAACTTTTTCAGTGCTTTACGACTAATGTAACTTCTAGTGGCGCCACTGTCTGTAAGGGTTCCAACTCTATGTCTAAAAATATCTCTGTCTGCGAGAATTCGCCGCCCTTTCCCATCCTTCTTCATCTTGGCCCAGGCTTGCCTCCTCTCCTTCAACTCTTCAGCTAAGCCTGCGAGGGAAGCGTCTAGAGAGACTCTAACACAAGTAGTCTCTGGACAACTTACTAGACATTGGCCAGAACCTCTGCCATCGAGATATGTGGAGTGGGAGTCTCTATCTTGCGCGCACGCTCGGACCCACATCCTCCTGGGGTAGGGGCAGTTGCGACCCCTACCGGCGGTTGCCTTTTGCTGCCCCAGAAGCAGCACAATCCCTGTACTTTGGACAAAACTTAATGATGTGCCAGGGTCCCGGCAGAACACGCATTGGTACCTGTCGATGCGATCATACATTCTGCCGAATTCCCATTGATTCCCCAGGCCGCCCTTCGGGCCAACCCGAGTGCCACCTTCCTTGTCTGGGAAGTGACGGACTTCAATGCGGACGGTTAGACGGGGGACCTTGATCCCTTCCTCCCACTCAGTGGTCCCTATTGTTGTCAACCCTCTGGTCGCCCTGTCCTCGACCACCTGGGGTCCGACCATTCCTGCCAAGGTGCCTTCCTCCTCCTTGCGGCCTCCCTCCAGCCGCAACAGCAACGTAGGTACTCCCTCGATCTATCCTACCGTCTCCCTCTTCCTCTTCGAGTCCCCATTCTACGTCAAAGTTGGGCACTTCCTCCATCATGAGTATCAAACTATCTTTGGCCTTGACCTGGCCCGAGATGGTGCGACCCTTATACTTTTTGCCTTTTGTCAGATCTTTGTGCTAGAAAGTGGTAACTAGTGCAGCTTGGGCAGCGAACGCAACAGCCTCTCTACTAAGGACATCGCAGATGATTCCCGGCTGCTGCTTCTTGGCGAAGAAATGTCCTTTGCACATGCTCGGGCAACGCACGGTAGAAGAGTTGGATGAGCTGTGTGTCAGTCAACCCGTGTCCGGGCACAACGATGAGTTCGTCCATAGCGGATTTGAGAGCATGGACACTCCTCGACTGCCGCGTATGGATCATCTGGAGTTTATCGGACGCCTTGATTCCATTAGTGGCGTCGGGAAAGCGTTCTCTCAGTGCTTTCAAAAAGTCAGAGAGGTGAGTGACTCTAGAGTACTGAACCATGTCGTTCTCGCAATGTGTGGCGTGTGCGAGTGACCTAGCAAAACTGGTTGCTTCGTCTCTCAGGGCCTGAAAGACTATCAAGACATGGTCTTCAGGGGCCACGTCCTGTAGGTACATGTAAGAATTGACGTTGGCCTCCCAACTATCGAAATCTTCCCCCTTTTTCCCACGGAATGGTTCACGGAATCGGACTTTGACCCTTTCACGGCGGGGTCTGGGCTCCTCTTCCTTGGGAGCCGCTAACTTAGCACCCTCTATGGCACCCATACATAACTTTCCGGTTTTCTTATTGCGCTGTCGATTTCTCCCGCTATATGTGTCATCATATCTCGTGTGAATTCTCTGAGCCCAGGTCGTATGGATTCTAGTGTGATATCGTGGCTGCGAATATGCTCAAGTTGTTCTCTTTGGGCGGTCAGTTGGGAATCTATGCTCTGGGTCAGGGTGTCAATCTTCGTTCCCACTTCAATCTCTTCCCTGATCTTCCCCGTCTTTGTCTCGACCGCCCTTAGGTCCCTTTCCAACCTCTCTGCCATCTCCAGGCGCCTAGTCCGTTCATGGGCCAGGCGCAACTTCCACTCCAACTGCTTTTCTTGCTCCCTTGCTTGTCGGCGCAAGGGATCCCTTTCTCCTTCCAACTCTCTTGCAAATGCCTCTCTTTCTGCTTGGGGAACCATAAGCTCTACCTCTTGGTCTTCCCCCAACAATAATGTGGCCACCCACTCTCTAACCATCTTCTCCACCACCTCTGGTGGAGGGCCATTGGAACTCGCCTCCCCCCTTCCCCTCACCGAGGCCTCTTCTTCTTCGGCCTCCACTGGTTCTTCTTCGTCTACTTCGGCCTCAACTGCGGCCAGCTTCTCTTCGTTTTCCTTCTTCCACTTCTCCGACTCCACCTATCTCTTCTTGGCCGCCTCCTCTTCCAACAGAGCTAAATTCTTTGCTTGTTTAATCAACTCTCTCTTCTCCATCCTCTCCTTCTTCTCACGAAGAATAGTGGCGGCCCTCTCTTCCTGTTCCTTACCATAGGGGGTAGTGTTCGTTCCGGCCCGGGTGGTCACCATGTTGACAAGGCACAATCACTGACAATTCCACTCCTAGACACTTAGACACCAACGGATGCCTTCGCAACCACTGTCACCGGAACTTTCCACAGCCGACGGATGTGAGCACAACCTCTGTCACCGAAACTTTCCACAGCCGACGGACGCTTTCGCAACCACTGTCACCGAAACTTGCCACAACCGACGGAAGTGCCCACAACCACTGTTACCGAAACTCACCTAGCTTTCACTTCAGATTGACACGCTCTGTCAACTATTCGTCTCTAGCCTCAACTACTCTAGTCTGTCACTACAAGACTTTCTGGCTGATCAGGAGGCATTTAAGGAGATCCCCCATAACTCCTCAAGAATTCTTTAATGTCGAAAACAGGACGACGATCACATCCAAAGTCCTCTCAAGACGTAGACAGACTGGATACCCGCTCTGCAGCTCGGAGTTCAGGTATAGTGTGCCACCCAAAGCAACCTGCCGGTCTGTACCGGTCCTTGGGGTGTTTCCCCAGGTCATCTAGCTTCAGGCACACCTCAACCCCTACTAAGTCCCTTGCAGACACTGGCTCATAGCCCCTATTTGACCACATGCACAAAATCCTATCGACCTGGACAGAGTGACTCAATGCAGAAAGAGATGACAGACTGACTGATTCTCAGCAAGTACCAAGGTGAGTGCACATCCACAAGGTATAGGGATAGGGCCAGGGCTTGAAGAGAGTATACCGCTCCTTGCTCCGTACTCCAGCTTGGTCGACAGAACAGGTCAGCGCTCGCCGGTCAATGCTGGTCAACACCTGGTCAAACTTTGCCGGTCAACCCCCGGTCGACGTCTTCCAGCTCCATCCAAACTTGGCTATGGCGGCTCCTCCCTTTTTCACTTTCGTCAACTCACCCTTCTTCTCCTTCGCCCTCAAGTTTGGCTATGGCCGACTTCTCCTTCCTCTTGCTGGCTATGGCCTCCCTCACCTTTGTCACCTCTCTCTCTCTCTGCCTCGTCTGTTTCTCCATCGTCCAGCTGTCTGTCTTCTTCTTCGCGGGTAAGTGCTCCTTCTCTCTCCTTCTCTCTCTCTCTCTGCCGCTCTCCGGCTATGGCGTGGACAACGGGTACCAGCTCCGATACCAGTGAAATCAGAGTCGTCTCAATCTCGCTTACAACATGCATACATGTATGTGCCGATCGGAAACCAACTTCGTCAACTCGGAATCAGCAATGAACTTGCACTGGCGACATGCACCCACACAGAAAACTCAGAGATATGGCCTCTGGCCAGAAACTCAGCTCAAGTCAACTGTTACAACTTGCGGCTATGGCCGCTGAACATTGTGTGAAGTCCCGACCAATTACTGTCTACACCATCAGCCTCACTCTCACTCACGTACACACTCACGAAGATCCACCCTGAATGTCCACACCTCGCACACACTCATTGTACACTCTGTTGGCGTCAACAGTTTGGTGGCTATGGCCGCCTTCGTCTTCCTCCTCTCAGCTATGGCTGCCTTCGTCCTCCTCAGCCCGCTTCAGCTTCGGGCACCTGCAGACCTCCTCCTGCACAAGTCACTCCAGCAGCGCTTCCGCATGGCTCACAGGCGAATGAATGAATGGCTATACGCTGCCTCTTTATTTATATTGTGTCGCAGTGGTCTGGTCTGCCCTAGCGCCGGGCCAAAACGTGTGGGCCTGGGGATGGGCCAAAACGCGTGGCCCAACAGGGCCCAAACCACGTGGACCTGTGGCCCCAAACCACGTGAGACTGCCCTGGTACTTGCTGATTGGACGGGGTTTACTGGTCACGTTGCTGACTCAGACGCGGTGGACTGGGCCTGCGACTCTCGAGAACCTACAGACTAACCCTTGCACTAGCTACTTACTGACCCTTGCACTTCCAGAAGGACCCTGACTAAGACTAACGGTAACGTACTAAACTCCTAATACGAAGGTCTACGGATCAAGACATAACGACTGACTAACACACAGACTAACCTAGGGGATTTAGGGATAGGTCATGTGTTCAAATCTCACAGAGCGTCACAGGGTCAATGTACAGGGTCACGGGATAGGTCTAGGGATCGAGTCCTAATGTCTGTATCTGTCGGGTAAACTGGGTGAAACCGTTTCAGCATCCTCGTCAAAGGTAGGTGACTCTCTTCTCCCCCTCACTGTCTTCCTCTCTCTCTCTCTCTCTCTCTCTCTCTCTCTCTCTCTCTCTCTCTCTCTCTCTC
>BFEA01000383.1:1316334-1328991 GCA_003427395.1 Chara braunii | reverse complement strand
CGATATCGAGATAGGAGACAATGGTTCCAAAGAAGTTTGCACGCCTGGACAAAGCATCCGCAACAACATTAGACTTTCCTTTGATTGTTTTGAACTCAAAGTCAAAGGTATCGATAAAAGTGGATCATTTTACGGACTTATCAGAGAGTCTTGGTTGTGTCTTTATCCATTTTAGAGTGGAATGATCTGAATTGACAGTGAAGTGTCTCCCTAATAAGTAGTGTTTTCATGTGTCTGCTGCAGCGACCAAGGCATACGATTCCTTTTCATAGGTGGAGTTGGTCACTTTCTCTGACAGAAGTGTACAAGACATAAACTCTATTGGTTTACATCCCTTACCGCCGTCCTGCTATAGCATAACCCCAACCTCATACTGATTTGCGTCAGTCGTGACGATGAAAGGAAGAGACTAGGTTGTTTAAGAATCGATAGTCGTCTTGCCATAAATATTCAATTATTGTTTGTATGGTGTATACTTTAACTTTCTGAATGATGACTCACAATCTTTGTCTCACAGCTACGGCTTTTCTTTTTTCAGAAGTCTTTCCATAGGAGCAACTATCAAAGAGAAGTCTCTGACGAACTTCCTATAATAACTAGCAAGTCCTAGGAAAAATTTTAACTCAGTTATAGTCTTAGGTTGGAGCCTGTTCCGAATTGTTGCAATTTTCTTTTCTTCGGGCCTTAGTCCTTCCTCGTTCACTATATGCCCTACGTACAAGACTTCAAGCTTAGCAAACTAAGACTTTTTTGGGTTCAGTTTAAAGTTGTCCTTGCTGCAAAACCATTCACAGATGTTTTTCGTGGTCTTTTAGTATCTTACTATACACTAGAATGCCATCGAGATAGACTACTACGAACTGATCAAGCCATTGACGAAATAATTCATTCATTGACCTTCCAAAGGTTGCAGGTGCATTAGTTAAACCGGAAGGCATAACCACAAACTCGTAGGGATCATACCTTGTTCGAAAAATCGTCTTATATTGATCTTCAGGAGCCACCTCGATTTGGTGGTACCCGGACTTGAGATCAATCTCATTGAAAGTATCTGCAGCCTTGCAACTGGTCCAATAGGTCGTCGATGGGCGGAAGTGGTTTCGCATTTTTCATAGTGACAGAGTTCAACCCTCGATAGTCAATACATAGTCGGAGTTCACCTTCTTTTTTGGGCACGAATAAGACAGGGGCACCATAAGGAGATGAGGTAGGGCGAAGCTATGCTTTATCAATAAGTTATTGCAGCTGTTTACGGAGTTTCTCAAGTTCTCTGGGAGACATTCGGTAAATGGGACCCTTGAGAATCTTGCTTTTAGGAATAATCTCGATCATGTGCTTAATAGCACGCTCATTGATTTTCGTCACCTCAGTCTGCAAGTCCTTATATTCTTCGATAAGTTTTTCAACATGAGGAGGATAGGATGAGAAACTCTCACGAACTCGTTTAACGAGTATCATCATTTATATTCAAATCCAACTTCTTCTTATAGACCATTGATCTAAAGGTCGAGTAACTCATATAACAAAAAGACAGGGTTGAGTCAGAGTCAGACCTATGATACAACTTTATCGCTCGAATTTCGGACTTCTCGTCCTGACAATTTTTTCTTTGAACCTTTCATCTGGGTCGGATTTCTCATGCCATTCCATTTCCAGAATCATGTCGAAAGACAAGTTCTTTTCGACAAAGAAAGGATATCTCATTCAAGATTTTTCTTCCTTCTTTAGTTTTGAAATAACATTTCACGCAATCGACATATTGAGAGACAGTAATCGTGCTCTTGTCAACCAGCGTAGACGTGATAGGTCGAGGCAAATCCTTTACCTTCATTCCCATATGCAATTTACGAATTGCCTTCTCTGAGATGTAAGATTGCGTCGATCCTAGGTTTAACAATGCACCTACCTGCGTATGCGCAATCTCAATGTCTGCGATCATGAGTTCATTCTTAGATTTAGCTCTCTTAACCCACGAATTGTAAAGCGCTATGAGTTAATTGTCTAGTTTCTCAATTGAATCGTCCAATGAGACAGAGTTAAAAAACATTGTCAGGGTGCTCTAGACGATGGGTTGAAGAAAAACGATCCTCTACCTTAAACCACCAGTACCTCGTCCAACTATAAAAAAAACTCGCGGTCGTTCAGGCGCCACGACTTTCGGGGGCCGGGGAAACCAACGCCCGGTCGGTGCAATTTTCCGCCCCCAAAAAAAATCATGAAAAAATAAATTAAAAAATATATTCTTCGTAAAAAAAAAAAAAAAAAGGAAAGACGCGTATAGGACGGGGAAGAGAGAGAGAGAAAAAAAAAAAAAAAAAAAAAAAAAAAAAAAAGATGGTTGCGGCAAACATGTGGGCTGTATGTCTATCTATCTGTCTCTCTCTCTCTGTCTCTCTCTCTCTCCCTCTCTCTCTCTGGTCCACGCGCGCACTTGCACGATTCGAATGAATCTCCCCGCTTCTCTCTCTCTCTCTTTCTCTGCTCCACGCGCGCACTTGCACGATTCGAATGAATCTCCCCGCTTCCACGTTAAGATTCATCTCATTTTACGAATTTGCACCCTTCACGAATTTGCAAAATGAGAATGAATCCTCCCGTGGAATCGGGGAGATTCATTCGAATCCTGCAAGTTTGTGTGCGGATCACACACACACAGAGAGATGCGAAGTCTCTCTCTCTCTCTCTGGTCCGCGCGTACACTTGCAAGATTCGAATGAATCTCACCGCTTCCGCGTGGAGGGTCCACCGTCTCTCTCTCTCTCTCTCTCTCTCTCTCTCTCTCTCTACGGAAACGGGCTTCTTTGTTTCAATTTTTTTTTTTTTGGCAGATTTTTTTTGTTTTTTTTTATGTGTACCTATCGGTAGCTCGAGGCTCGGCAAGGTTCGGCATACGGCCGCATACCGGTAGGCTGAGCCACGAGCCTTAACAACCGGCAGATACTGATGGTTTAAGAGTCCAGATGTGAGAAAGGATTGTACGCGCCTTACCTTTGCTTAAACCCTTCGACTCGGTAGGAGCTGATGCTACTCCTACTGCCTGGTCGCTTTTGGGTTTGTAATCAAGGGACACCATGCTACCACATTGTCGGCCCGAATACTCTTACAAGGGTATTTGGGCACATTTGTGCATCTCACAGAAGGTGCGTTTTTTGCAGTATTCAAGAAAGTCTCATTTCTGTGTGGTCATAACCCACTCTCGGAAGTTGGAAATGGCACGCACTTTTTGATTTGATTAGAGAGAGTGTATGGGCGTGCACTTTGAGGGCACGCACGAGTATTTGGGCGGATATCTAGTTATGAGAGCGGCGCCTGCGCCTAGTAGCATGAACTAGAAAGAGGTTGTGAGACAACTGCAGTAGCACACGAGGAACGGATTCACGTTCGACACTAGGATCAGTGAGGTGCAAAGAGCGGGACATCCTAGGCTGACCATGACATTTGGTCTACGGCAGAAGCCGCGGCCGGCACTATAAAAGTCGGGTTTTTTTTTCGACGCTTAGGTAGTAAGAGTGCAATTTTTCAGGGGAAGGTAACCTAGTGAAAAAAAGTTGGAGTTTGTGGGTAAATGGCGCGGTTGTGCCATCTGCATGATGGCAGCAGGTGAAACCGACCCCTCATGCGACAAGGGTCGGCACATAGGAGCCCTAGAAATGGTCGGTGTGCCTAAGAACGACCTTTAGTACAGTCCGATATGCCTAGGCTTTAAACGGACGTCCTTACAACCAAGTTCACGCCTGTTACATCTAAGCTTGAGCCTAGCCTTATAGGTTACGACTTTAGGTTGAGACTACGGAGATCCAGGGATCGAGGCCGTTGACCGGCGGTGAAGGAGGGATATAACAAATTGAAGGAACCGGAGGGGGTTGAGGGCCCGACGGGACTATCCCCTTTAGGTTTTGCTGCCGACGACGACAACGGGCTCGATTGACAGGATTGAGGAGGTGCCTACGGTCCCTTCCCTTCCCTTCATTTTGATTAAAGACTTTTTTTTTTTTTTTTTACTATTATTTCATTTTTATGACAAGGCCCGGTCTCTGTGTCGAGACCGGCAAGGGATCCGACGGGCCTAACTCAGGTGACGCACCCATGAACTGTTAAAATACAGACCTGTGTTCGGGTCCAGGTGATGAAACTTGATGAGTAAAACCAAATATTTTGCCTGGGTCAGCTCGGTGGTGATATCTCAAGGCCGTCGTACTGGCATGGTCCCCGGGGTATCCAAAGAGATACCGAGATTCATGTACGCCTCATCCCATACGGCAGGGCTCTTCTTTTTCTACCAATAAGTAGGAGGAGGTCCGAAAGGATTGAGGTTGAGAGTTCGTCTTTCTGTCGGACCAACTGATCAAGCGTAGAGGGAAACCTTGTTGGCAAGGACGAAGACGGGGAGGATAGGTGCATGACGGAAGACTAATCGACGCGCCTAGTAGCTGGCTCCTTCAAAGTTTCCCTGAGATAGTCAGAGTTGTTCCGAGCTCTGTCCGACCACTGTGAGATGCCGCTACAAAGGAGTTGTGCTAGCAGCGGAAGAAGCGAGGTGCGGGGGCACGGCTAGGGAATGCGTCATTCGTCTGGTGTACGAGGTTTTAGTGAGACCATGCCAGTGGGATTGGAGGAATGGTAAGCCATTGCCCGAAGTAGAGTGAGGGGCTAGAGGAGGTGGTGTTGGTGAAAGCGGCGCAGTGACGGTGAAGTACAACCCGTGTTTCGTTCAGCAGGTTGGTATAAAGGCAGATGCACCTGGGCACGATTTCACATCAGATACATTTGAAGGTAAGGGAAAAGAACGCAACAAGACAGGGGGCTATGGCGGGAATAAACTGCTATACCCCGCTCGTTTCTTAACGAGAACAAGCAGGGAAAGTGGTAGACACGGGTTTTTGGACTGGGTGTTAGTTGTGTAGGAGATGAGTTATCAGGAAGAAGATGTGCGCAGAGATGGCGATAAAGGTGGTGGGGTAAAATTGAAAACTAGTGTATCTTGCCCTTTTCTTGATGGAAACGGGCGAGTGAAGGTGCGATTTTGGGGGTTTCGGGAGAGGGCGAACGCGGATTGTTTTCTCCTCACATGGTCAACTTGTGATCACAATTGTTTGGTGTTAGTCATCGTCGTGGTGGTGGTCGTCACTACCGGTAGGATTCGGTTGCAAGTATGACTGGGTACTGAAGAGAGAGAGAGAGAGAGAGAGAGAGCACCCACCAGGTCGAGTGGGGCATCTGCGACCAGGTGCTTTGCACTCGACCATTGCTATTATGGTGGAAGGAGCGTGAGGCAGGCATAAATGGAAAACTCACCTGTTGGTGGGCGTACGTTCCCGTTTTTTTTGTGTCTTCTCTTCCGATCGAAGGAGGTAGCGTGGGGCCAGCCGTGAAGTCGGAGATTTACCTCCGTGAAGTGGGAGACTTACTTGCCGTGAAGTTGGAGATTTACCTACGTGAAGTAGGAGACTTACTTACGTGAAGTAGGAAACTTACCTGCCGTGAAGTTGGAGGGTTACCTGCATGAAGTTGGAAACCTACCTGCAGACTGTGCACCGTTGACCCTCACGAAGGAAGTTGTTGTGCGGTATCTCTCGGTTGTGCATGGTCGGGAAGCAGTGTATAGTTTCATGCTTTAGCAGAAGATTCAGTCCGATGTTGGGATGAGCAAAACTCTCCCTCCCTCGTGAGCGCAATGGCGACATTTGCATCTGACAGCTTTAGTCCATACTCACATTGGAACTTCCTTTAAATGGATTTGTTCGTCCTGGTGTATCTTCCTCTGTCCTTGCGAAAGATTCCTTCTCATATTACACGTTGGTAGACCTGATAGATTAGGTACCTGCAAACACCATAGCTAGGAGTGAACGAATGGGGGAGGGAGAAGAAGACTCCCGGAAACTTAGGTGGAACTTTGTAAATAATTGGTTTCTGGTATTCATAACGTGGGTGGGATTCTTGGAAATTGGTGTTGCTAATTGACTTGGGGGGAGACCGTAATTAGAATTAATTTTCATTACAGATTTTATTTTTGGTATTGTGTGCATCCACTGTGTATTCTTATCACCTGGTCTGGGGTGACATTGCTCATCACACTTGTTATCATGACCCCAACCTTGCGTTGGTGTAACTGTCATGAAAGGGGTTACTATCTCTACCCTGAGCTGGCAGGCCAACTGGTTGGTAAGTACTAGGCGACTGTCATGGGTACTTGGTGTAATACTAGTGTTGTCTGTGGGTGCTATTCGGTGTCAATACATCTGTGATCAGGGCTGATCAGTTTGTTTCCACTGTAAAAAAGTACTGCAGTTGCTTTTTATGACAACTTAATGTGGCAAGCTGTTCTTGCTTTTGACCTGTTGTTGAGGATGGTGCAGTGTTTGAGACCGATACAGTTGCTGGGTTTATGGAGGGCATTGCTCTACCTTGAAGAGATGTTTGTTTTGGCAGCAGCAGTTGCCACCACAAGGTGCCACTGTCTTTCTGGGAGCGGTACAGCAGGGCAGTGAGTTTTCAGACTACCGTTGTATCACTGTTGATGTACAAAGTTGTTGCTGGCATATAGCTCAATGGCAGGAAGGTTACGTTATTAACGACATTAGTTTTTTGTTTTAGGCTGCGGTCGGTTATTGCGGTCGCCGACCTGCTCGCTGAAGTTAATGGTTGGTGAGACCTCTTGCGAAGGTCACTGTAGCGGTGAAATTTCTTTCTTTTGAACAGTTGTTATGGTTAAACGGACTGCTGCCGCGGTGCTACCAACTACCATTGATTGTGATCCCACTATCGCATCAGGTTATTACCATCAATATTTTGTTGTTGGATTGGAATGACCATTGCAGTTAGTACTAGTGTTGACATTATTGGGAGAGAGATTTCATTGCGCACTCATTGTGCATCTTGCTGTGCCCGTGCGGCGCGTGCTGCTGTGCACTTCACTGAGTTGCTGCACTGAGACCTTCGCTATGTTTCGTTGAGCATAGTTGTGGATTACCATGCCTTTGCTGATTGCACTGCATACAACTGCTGGTAGGATGCTGGATGTTGCTACAGTTTAAGATAGTCAGAGAACTACGGTAGGTCGTAGGACCGTAGCAAGACCTTATGGGAGGTCCACCCACTGACTGCGGGAGCTCTGCCGGAGCCCAGGCGGGGTTCTGGACGCAGGGAACACTCATGGATAATGCTCGTTTTACGTGTGTGATCCATTCCCTTAAACTGTACCCTTTGTTATTGTGTGTCTATAAGTATGACTGAGAAAGTTAATTGCCTTTGTTTGTTTTGAATTCAGGACATGATCTGAAAGGTAAAATTGGCAAGTATGTATAATAAAGTTAGATCATCTGTGTGAATTCAGACAGAATGAGATTGTGACATTATTTGTTGTTATGTTGCTGGCTGGGCGAACGCATAAGTTGCGGGTTGTTCGGCCACAAGCAACTGTTGCTTGTTTAGGCGGAGCTAGACTGCTCATAAGTTGAGTAGCCTGGTTCTACGCTATACGTCTTTGTGTGGGCTAACTAGCCACACCATGAGTTGGTGTGGTCTTGTTATATGCCTTTCGTCGTTTGTTCAGGCAAAGGCTAGACCCCTCATAAGTTGAGGTGGTTCAGTTCCTTGTGTATGCCAAACGTTCAGGCTGACTAGCCTCACCATAAGTTGGTGTGACCCGGTCATGCTCCTTATGTTCATTGTCTAGGCAGAAACTGATCACACCATAAGTTGGTGTAGATCAATGATATGCCTTATGTTTATATGTTTTGGCATGCTAGTCATGCCATAAGTTGGTGTGACCAAGTCATGAGCCGCGAACATAAGTGGAATCTGAGTATACAATCGACAGGTTCAGGGTGATCTGGATGATGGGTCGGAGGACAACCATCCTCTGTCACACGAGTCGAAGAAGTGAAAGGGTTAGTAGGCGTCTTACCTTTCTCATCGTCTGACTTCTTCAACTCAGTAGGAGCAGATGCTACTCCTACTGGCGGCTCGCTTTTGGGTGTCGGATGAGTGGACACCATGCAATGATGTGTCCCTCCTTTCCACACTTCAAACACTGCGCATTGTCCATCCTATCCTGCCAGGTCTTTTGGTCAATCTCCATTTTCTTCCACGGCTTAAATGCCGCGATAGCTCGGTGCGCAGGAAACGAGCGTGATTTTCTCCCTCGATACGGACCTCGTGGTTCTCCTTTGTTGACCACAGCAGCAGTAACGTCCCCCTTTCCGGACTCACTGCTGCTAGGAACTCCTTCTTCTAGCGGTAACTTCTCCACTGTGTCGTCGTCAAAGACGACAAGCATGTGGTCTGGACGCTTTTGGCGCCAAAGGACTCGCTTACCGTATCTCGCACCTGCACGTGCACCACCAGATTTCACCACAGATGCATATGACTGTTTAACTTGAGAAGTCATTTGCTCTCTTTGGAGAGCCAATACTTACCTGACTTTGACTCGGCCACTAACTGACCTCTTATAGGTTCAGGTAGGGTCCGGGCATAAATATACAGGACCTGATCATCCTGCAGATTCAAGCCCGGTACTTGCAGCAATCGGTCGACCTCACGGGACAACGCCTCCACAGAGGTCCAATGTTTCTGACCTACGGTAGTGAGCTGATCAAAGGGCTTATCGGTCGTTGTCTTGTAAAGGAAACGTTCCCGGATTTTGTCTAGGAATTGTTTCAAGGTCATCGTTCCGGCCCACTTACCGATGTCGTCGAATCGTGCCGCGTTGGCTTCGGCCAGGACCCACTCTTTGGCCTCCCCTCCAAGACACGACGTGGAGAAGGCGACTTGTGACTCTTCGTCCACTAGGGTCGTCCCGACGTAGGTCTTTATTTCTGCAATCCACAGTAATAAGTTTTCATCCTTCTTATTACTGAACGTGAAAGGTAATTTCATCTTTACCTTTTCTTTCTTCTTCGGCTTCTCAGGTTTCTCTTCTTTGTCTTTCTTTCCCCCTAATGGGTGAGGATTGGATGGTAGACTTGATGGTGGCGTTGGTGGAGGAGGCCCAGATGGTTCCCCCTTCTTTACTTCGACCCTGAGATCTTTCATAGCATCACTCATCAGTTTCTTCACAGGTTGTTCCTTCCGAACCTCTTTTTCCTTTCCTTTGACCAAATTCGTCACATTCTTCAATCCTACGGTCAATTCTTCCAACTTTGCTTCAAAATGGTCGAGCCTTGTCTCCAAGTGAGCAAGGTACTCAACCAGTTGGTTCAGTGCCACAACCTGTTCGTCCCCTGCCACAGTTACCACATGTTGTCTGACTTCTTGTTCTCGTTTTGTTTGTTGTTCATCTTGTTCTTTCTTCTTTAGCATTTCCGCCTTGCGCGTTTTCTATTTTTCAAGAGCTTCTTCCAATTGGCGGATGTTCTCATCAATCGTTTGTTCCGTGACCACCACATCAGTTTTGGCATTTATGCCATTTGCTATGTTTTCGAACCGCTGACAGATGTGCGCATCCAGTGCTTTACGACACTGGATAATGAACTCCTGTATCTTCAATAGGTCGGTGCCAGTCTGAGCTGCATCCAGGTATGCCTGGGCTTTCCGCAGATCAAACTGGACCCTCACATGTGACTCAGCCTCTGCACCGGCATCATGCAGTTCAGTGGCCAGAAGGTTGAGCCGTCAAGACAACAGTTGTCGTCTCTGCTCAACCTGAGCCCTGGTACGAGGGTCAGGGAGCTGCTCAACACTCTGACCCTCAACTGGGGTCTGAACAGTCTCTTCCTGAGACATTTCAGTGTGGGGTATCTACCGCACAATAAACAAAAAATAAACAATAATTAATTCTGCGGCCCCACATATTTCAAACAACAGATTACAGCAAGGTTAATGACAGCAAAATAACTAAGGGATATATTTTCAATTATTTTTCTTTTTCCTTTTTTTTTTTTTTTTTCTTCGCTGTTTTTATTTATCCAACTCAATGTGATGATGTGCTTTTGCAGGTACCGATCCGGACACAGTGACCAGATACACACAGGTGAGTATGCCAGCACATGACAAACAAACGACACAGGGAAAACAAGCCAACATCAACAACAATCAATATGTCAGCATCAATAATCCCCTGCGTCAGTCCTGATCAAAGCGACAATCACCCTGTTGCAACAGCTGGCACTACAACTATTCAATTAGATGTACCGCCTCTGTCGTCAGAATGATCCTCTCACCCAGGCACACACGTGCCAATCACGTAACACCCGGGTAAAGCCAACTCAGCAAGCGCACAACACTTGCCACGTCAGCATCAAGTGATGAATCAATCAAGAGGGGGGTGCCACGTCAGCCAATCTGGACCCCAGATACAACTTCAATCAAGCCGCGTCAGCAGGGAAACAACAACAAGTCAGTATCCCTCCTTCCACGTCTGCAATCAAGGTCCCTGCTCAAGGTCTCGCCAATGTGATACAACTCTACAACGTCAGCAAGATCGTCTTCGTCTTCAAAGCATCATCGTCATCATCTTTTGTACCGACGCGCACAACTTCTTCAAGGGGAATGAGTGTGTCGTGTCTAGACAATCGCGTTTATAAACGCGCGCGACAATCAAAACCCCACTTACGTGTCCACGTGGCAGGTGCGCGTCGTTTTTCCCACGCGCGTTCTTCAATCGGGCGCACATGCTCAGCCGTCAAGAATCATATTGAAAAACGCGTTCTGAGACGCGCGGACCCACTTACCTTGCGCCAAGTGGTGCGCGCATGGGTCTTCAATGGTCGTCGTGATAGTCTTCTATGGCGGCGAGATCACCTACGTGATCGTGATCTTTGTCACGCTCGTTTTCTCCGTCGTGATGATCTCCGTCGTCGTCTGCATAATCACGTTTGTGATCATGGTCATGATCTTGATCATTTACGACATCATCATCAAGATCCCGATCGTCACGATCATCAACGTCGTCGTCAGATGTCTTCTTCAGCGCGCACGCACGTGCGCGCGCGAATTACGGAAGTTCTGCTCGGATACCAAACTGTAATGAACGCAGGCGAGATAACACACATTGGACATGTAGGTACTGTTCACAACGACGCACGAGCAGCGCTCGTGCAACACAAGTCCATTAGCTCAATGACAAAGCAACTCGAGTAATCCAATCTTGTTGACGAATAATGTCGAACAGATTTGTTCCCGTAACCGAGTATACACATACATAGACAAGAAAGAGAGAGGGGGGAAGTAGAAAAAGAAGAAGAAGAGACCTACTTCTTCTTCAGGCCAAATAGATTCGCCCCCTCTCCAGCCACGTCATTCCAGATACAGATCCGAGTTCCTCAAAGTGCCACGTGGCACATCAGCATTTTCTTCATCAACTGAGCAGCAATGTCGCCTCACACAGGTAGGTGTCATCTCATCTCCACAGTCCCTGATCTCCTTCCGGACGACGAAAGTCTGAACAGCGAATGGACACGTGGCACAACCACGTCACATACACCCTACGTGGCAGCAGCCACGTCAGCAATGACACGTGGCGCTGCCACGTCAGCACCTTGTAGACAAGAGCAAGCCAGCCCCCATGCCAGCAAGCAAGCAACGTGTCGCCGCTGAGGAACGCCAGCGTCTAGCTAACACTTAGCCAGCACCTCACAAACCACGTCGCGTCAAAGTAGAGTCAGCCTTGACTCGCCACCGAATGAATGTCAAGGCCAGGAGTCAACCTTAAGTAGCGTTGACTCGGGGTCAATGCCCGGTGCAGTGGTCCTATGTCGTCAAGATCTTGATGCGGCGACGGCCTGGATCGGTCTGCAACTGTTTCCCCCTTGGTCCGATGTCTTGGTTCGGTACCTGCATACAACACATGTGTGCATCTGTTCGTGGAATTGGGTACGGTACCTGCAACCCCACACTTGACTTTGACCTTTGAATTTCCCCAGTCCAGCGCTGGGTCTCACTGGCCAGACGCTGGGCTGGGCCAGACAGTGCGTGGTCACACAGCCCGACCTCTGCAGAGTGCGGGTTACTGCAGATGTCTGATTGCTGTCTAATTGTTGTCTGATTGCTGTCTGAATGTTGTCTGATGGTTGTCTGAATGTTGTCTGATTGCTGTCTAAATGTTGTCTGATTGCTGTCTGAATGTTGTCTGCAAACGCTGCTTCCGAAAGTTGTTGCTTTCTCTTGGTCACAACGTTGAGCACTAGTCACTGGCAACAGTGTTGTGTACTGGTCACTGACAACAGTGTCGTGCACTGGTCACTCGCAGCAGTACAAAGGCACCGTTGACTGAGGGTTTGACTGAGATTCAAAAATTGAGTTTTGTCTACTTATTGGATACGCTGGCCAGATTCTGATAACACGCCGTGAGTACAAGGGGTTTGTCGCTTAGCAGCATTGAGATCTTTTTACTCTAGTCCTTTGAATGGCACGGTGTACAATTCATTCCAAAGTCCTCATTGTCGAGCGCATCGGTCCGGCACCACACATGGCAGCGCGGGACCCTCTCGGCCGCGTCACGCAGGAGTTGGTCCAACCTCGTCATGAACACACACATGGAGCTTTCTTAGGCCGCTCCGGCCGAGTGCGCCAGCCATACCTCTCGCGAGCCCCTACGACAGGATAGGGCCTACACGCGGCACAACTTACCTCCACCTTACGGGAGCTGTCACCTCCCTTCGGTGGGCGTATCCCCGCCGAGCTACCAGTCCACAGTGCGAAAGCTGATCAGTTGCAATC
>BFEA01000383.1:1286346-1298811 GCA_003427395.1 Chara braunii | reverse complement strand
TACCAAAGCTGACTTCGCCATCGTACTCGCAATAGGCGATAACCCCTGTCTAGTATTCGAAATCACTCGATTCCATTGGGAATCGAGTAAGATACGTAATATCAGCTCCGCCACTTTCGCCCCCTCCCCCATCATCCCTAATGCACCCGGCGCGCATCCGCGCCAGGTTCGTTTCCTTTCCCGTTGCCTCTTCACCCGCTTTCGCTGCACGTTCGTTTTCCCCCGCTCCGCCTGCCTCGCTATCGCCTCTTCGTGCTCATCCCCCGCTACTACGTAGCACTACCCAGTACCGCCCCCTGTCGCCCTGCTGCCTCCATTTCCGACTCCGCTCCAATGCACCCGGGCGGGCTCCCCGTCCGGATTCAGACGCCCTTTTCCTCCCTTCCGTTGTTGCGCCCGGCCTCCCGTTTGCTCGCTTCGCCTCCGCTGCTGAACAACGCCACCCGATTGCTGCACCTTCGCTATTACTTCTCTCGTCTGCCCGTCCCTATCCACTGCCGGCCTCCCCTACCTGCTTGCGCAGTTGCCCAGCCCGCAGCGGACTCCGCCCGTTCCGCTCGTCCTTGCCTTTCTCAAAGCGGTCGAGCCCGATAGTCGCCCCGCTGCTGTCCGTTTGTTGGCGCCCCCTCCGTTTTCTACCGCCCCTCGGCGCAAAACCCTGGCTAGGTTCATCCTACCATTCCCCAACTAACTTCCCCTAGGTGACAGCCGACAACGCCCTAACCTGACCTGAATACCCCGAAGGCGGAGGTCGACACAGGCCACAGGCCTGTGACCGCGGAAGCCAAAGGCTGAGTGGGATCGCGTCGGGCTCCCCTCCCGACTTTGCCTGTCTGCTCCCCCGATACTCCGCACGCCTCTGACCCCCTTGCTCCGCCCAGGCAGGGTTGGCCGCCTTTTCGGGTCCCCAGCGGGCAATCCCCACACAGGCCGCCCTACAGTTGAGGGCGCGGGCTTACTGCAGGCCCACAACGCAGTTCCATACGGTCCGCCACATGCCGTAGCACCGTGGTGGGCCCTGCCACAGTGCCACGGGCATGGTCCGCCAGCTCGGGGGCCCAACGACCTGCTTACACTCAAACCTCCCACAACACTCCTCGGACGGTGCCGCCGCTGTGGGAGAACCCACGCCATTCAGTTTTCCTCCGCCTCGCGGGCTAATCCCTTGCCGCCTCGCACGTACGCTGAGCTCCTCGGCCCACGTTTTCAAAACGGGCTGGGCAGAAAAATTTCGTCAACATCCCGTCGTGCGGGACGTATAGGTCTTAAACAAAAGGAGGCTAGCGCTCAAGGTCCTCGACTATCGTGACGACCATTGAGCCCGGCGTCACGTCCGAACCACGCCACATGTCGGAGCTTACAGGATTTTAGTACCACAATTATTTAATATAAAATACCAATAACGTTGTGCGTCCCGCTGGCCTGTGGCGCCGCGCACGCCTAGGCAGCGCACAGTTGCGCCTCACCGTCAATACCCCACGCCGCCACGCGCGCCTCTCACCCTGGCAAGAGTCTATGCTTCCGCTCAAGCGCACGCCGTCAGGCGGGCGACACTGCACTTGCGTGACTTGCAGAAAACACGCCAAATACCCTTGTAAGGGTATTTGGTACGACATCGTCCATCAACTGTCTTTTACAGGGTAGCAGAGAAAAGCGGTTGGTCTCTTGAGACACAGCAACCTGATTGGTTCAAGAGAACGGTAATCGCGGACTCTACGCTGATACCCGACAGCTCCCCTTTCTGCCTGATCAACAGTTTCGGTAAAAGAAAAGATACCGTGTAGACTCTCGTCTGACTCATGGAAGTAAATAGTATACTCGATTCCTTTCTGTCCTCTCACTAACTTCAGCTCGTGCTCTCTCATCAGTTCAACTTGGGATTGGACATCTCTGATAACGCTCTCTTCCCAGTCTTTTGCTCTGTCTCGGTATAGTGTGTAGGTCACCCTTAGCATGTCCTCACTCCCCATCTCTCTACTGAGGTCTACTACCCGGGGACTAAAGACTTGCTCTCATATGAGTTCCTTCTGTCTGTCAAAACAGTCCTGATGCACTAAGCAGGAGTTATTCTCTGCAGCGTGACAAGAACGAGAGTCTACTCATGCACTAGTCCATTGGTGCTAGGGACGTATAAATCACGAAGAGAAAAGCTGGTCACCAGGCACACACGAAGTCTGCAGATAAATATGAGTAGTTTACGGGATGTTTTTTTCTTTATCCGCTCCTGGTGAGAGCTCTCCCTATCCGTCAGCGTTGCATAACAGTCCTTTCACCCACTTCGTGTGAGGCAAATGTACTCCATCTGACCTCTCCTTCTAGGTAGAGCACCTAACACAGTTATCTCAAAAACGTGCTCGGGTAGTACCCAGGCCGTTATTAAGTGCGGCCACTACCCAGTTATCACCCCAACATCTCTAATACTGGGTACAGATCGTCCACTATATAGGATATTCTCGACAATGGTTTGATTACTACACAGATATGGGTGACTCTGTTTTACGACTCAGAACTTGGTGAGTAGAATAATCAATCTGGATTGTTGTTTGTAGTGAACAAGACCAAGGGTTGATTGCTCGGGCTAGCATGGTATGTCAGACAGGAACAAACACACAAGGGAAAATAAAGAGCACACTTCAATCTATTCTGTTTCTGAACTGCTCAAATAATCAGGAAAATGATGAGAAAAACACTGGTCAATCACCGTTAAGCAAAAAAATAGCGAGGGCATAAACGATTCTCCTCAGCATTGCCTTTCTTTTCCCCATCCATCTCATAAATCAAAAGCACAGATCGTAGCCAATGAAAATCGTCTCTGTGTTCCCCTCAACATACAAGCCCACTCGGCGAACCTAGGAGTTGTCCTGCATACTCAAACACCTACTTACTATCATCAAACTCGCCGAAGCATTCATTCAGGCGTTCGCCTAATCTCACGAGCTCTTACAAACGCACATAAACATCTCTCAGTTTTTCTCAGGCCACGAAAGAAACTCGTACAACTACAAGCGAACATTACGATCGAACGAGCATACGTAAGCCAACGCGATCATGCACTCATATGGTCATCCGACACAGTCACTCAATGAAGTCACACGATGAAGTCACACGACGCAATTATGCAATGCAGTCTCACGACGTAGTCACTTGATGCAGTGATACGGGATAATCATGTTGAACAGTCACGCATCACAATCAAGTTGTGCAGTCACGCAACACACTCAGGCTATACAGCCACGCAGCACAATCAAGCAGTGTTGTCACGCACAATCAAAACGGCAAGGAAAAGAAAAAACATAAAGGGAAAAAAAAAAAAAGTCAGAATTTCCAACCGTATTTGTAGTCTCCTTCTCTGCAGGGCTTAAGTACACAACTACGGGGTTGCATAACTTTATGGCCTTGCCAAGTAATCAGATAGGCCACTCAATGCAAGGAAATACATGCAATAGACAAAGATGGTATCATACCAATACCAAGAATATTCAACTTCAGCCTCGCTAAACACTTAAAATAGCCTCCCATACGTCGAGTTCCCCCCGAGGCAAACACACTCTGATTCGTTGTTAGAAGCTGAGGCTACTCCCTTGCTTGCCCGTTTACACAGTCTATTGAGGGCTTAATTCTCTGTCACGATGCAATATGGTTGGTTAATAACGATCATTCGCACTGATTAACCAAATTAATAAGGAGACCAAAGTTAGTGGAAGCAAAATAGAAAAAAAGAGGGTTATTTTGCAATGGCCAGCATCTTATCTGAGGGCTCAGCCAAGACAGTTATGAAAGAGAAGCTTCGATGACCCTCGATAGCAATCTCCTTTATAGGTAGAAAGTCCTATGAGGGGAGGGACGAAACAGGTAGTCGTCATTGTGGGTACGCCAACCGGTAAGCAAAATCGCCTTCAAAGAGCGGGAGACCCCTCCCTCTCGCTGATTTCGCCCATCTCAAAATCCCTTTCCACGCGAGACGGCTGACCTCTCTCACGCCGGCCCTGCGTACGCTATATGAAATATGGGCGCTGAATTCTTCAATGGCCTGCCCGCCCGAGAGGCAGTGGCAATGGTCTTAGATAGCATGACGAGCCTGTTATCCAGAGAATGCATGCAAGCCCATCTTCACGTCTCCCCTCGGTACAACGACATGAGCAGCACATTGGCCAGTACTCGCGTGACCCACTTCACTGGACCCTTTACAACCGCACTCTACATGACCTGTGATCAATGCAGTTCCCGCCGATTAAACAACCAGATTACATCACCTTCACTTGCACATCTGCAGTTCGCTTGCGCACATCTGCAGTTCGCTCGTGCACTGGCAATGAGGCGAGAACATCACGAGGGAACAGCTATCGCGCGAAAAACCATCCAGACATCAGACATCAATCAGAGCTCACTCCAAGATCTTTTTTCAGAGAATGTCTGACCTCAATTGACTGTGAACTAATTTTCCCCATCACATCGCGAAAACCCACCAAGGCTCAGCAGTTGCAGACTCTGACTGAGAAACGTGGAGACAGCAGTTGACGTCAGTCGCACACCGCAAGCTCGCATCCGGTTCGTTAGCGTAGTCTCCCTTTCTCGTTGACCTTTTCTCACTCCCCAGACATCTCCACGTGTCCCCCCTTCGTGAGCGCGTCACCCTCTTCTGTTTTTCCCCCGCGGGTCTTTACGGGAGATGCGCCCTCAATGGCTCAGCCTCCTCTCCCTCGGGCCGAACTGGCCTCAGGCCCTCTCTCCACTGGTCCAGCCAGCGGGTGGTTCCGTCGGATCTGATCCAGTCCATGCCAGGATTGGACATCAGCCTCGCGATCGCTCATCTCCAACTCTCCGTCAGAGTCCCTGTCATTGTGCTGTACCTCCCGTGTCGTGGTCCCAGTTGACGAGTCGTCCTCGTGATAGGTGACCGTTACCCGCATACTAGCAGTCACCCCGTCTCGCCTGCACCTTCGCTCGACCCTGTTGTGCGCCTCAGTAACAACGGTCTACGGTCCTTTGTTCCTCCTCATTTCCTGCTCCCTACCACCACACACATTAACCTTTAACCTCACCTCCCCGTCAGGTTTACCGTAGGTCAGTATAGTCTCCACTACAGTGCCCCTCTCATCTTCGCGCTCCCACATCCAGGAGTACTTCATATACCTTGGCCTGTAACCGCGCAGGCCATTTCGGTCTGCCATAGCCGCGTTTAGAATAGTCAAGGCCTCTATCCGAATGCACGCGTTCAGATAGCTCACGATAACCCTCACTACCCTGTATTCTGGTCCCAAACCAGTGGCATTAACGCGACAGGATGACTCATGAACATTCGTTGTTAGTCGCTAGATAGCCAGCCTCTTTTCTTTTATAGGTCTCCTCTATACCGCAACTCCCGTGTTCTAAACGAGGGATTCGAGTGTTTTCAAATTCTCGTATTTTTGCACTCTATAACAAAACTAAAGCAAAATACACAAAAAGGAGAAAAAGAAAATGAGGCACGCCAACGGTTAAAACTCATTACAGCAGGCTGGACACTGTGGTCCCATAACGAAATACCGACGACGCACCTTTCACTTCAAAAACAGACCATCGACCTACCCCTATCGGGTGCCCGTATCCGATGGTAAGGAGGGGACTTATGACCCTCCATTCGGGGTGATAAGTCTCCTACCGATGCGGCTGCGGGTCGCCCCTCTTTTGGGGTCCTCCCGCGCGACGCCCAGCCAAGCAGACCTAGCACAAGCGATTTACGAGGGGTCGTGCCAGCCTAGGCCGTCAGGCAGTAATTGTAGCTCATAAAACGAACCGTCGGCCTCCCCTACGACGTGACAGAACCCAAAAGGGGAAAGCCGCGCCTGAAAATCGGTAAGTTAATAATAATAATAATAATAATAATAATAATAATAATAATAGTAGTAAAGGAAAAGGAAAACTCAATCGATACAACGAACAACTGTCGCTGGATTACTCCAGATTAAGGCAATGGCCCTGATCCTCGTGCTGATCAGGCGTTTTGCCTTCTTTTCTTTTATTTTTATTTTTCTATTTTCCTTTTACCCCTTTGCTCAGTTTTTCCTTTCCGACAGCGACCTGTTTTCGTGCACCTAACCCATAACCTGGCAACGGGGCACTCGGCGCGCAGTAGAAAGGACCGTGGCCGTCCCTCTACCTTCGCGTCCCTGGGCGAACCCGACGGCTACCATGACCCACAGGCCGGTAGTGCTCTGCTGTACAGCAGGGCACCGAGCCTGCGTGGACCAATGGAAAGTCCAGCGGCGCACACTGTTGCTAGTGAATGCACCAGCTGAGCCTATCCATAGTCAGGTACCATCCGGGTATACCAGAAGCATCACACAGGCTCGGGAACAACCCGACGAGCTACGGGTATTCTGAGCGAGGAACAGACACTGAATAGGAGTCCGACACACAGAGGAGGGCCGGGACACCGTGCCCTCCGACATAATACCAAACCCCCACCCAGCGTCCCCGCTGGGTCGAAGCGCGTCAACAGCCAGTAAAAAATAGTTCGTACCGACGACACTTTCATTCTTTCTCATTGCGCACTCGTAGTAAAGTTTGTACTACAGTTTTGCGTTAACCGATGGTCTCCATGCTTTCGCAGCGCTCATATTATTTTTCACAGTATGCAGTAGCCTCTTCACTGATCGTTCAACCGTTCTCTCCCCTTTTCCACAGGCATCTCTCATTTTCTGTTCCCCGATCTGTACCCGTCACTACACATCTTCTCACTCCCTAGTAGTGAACCTTCCCATTTTCATAATATCTTATTAGTTACGATCTTCAACATCTCGTCTCCTGCCTCTTATCTTTCCTTAGTTACCATGTCAATTTTCACCATGTTTGAGGCACGTCGTGGACAGGGTAAAGGAAGAGGAGGGAGAGGAGGTAAGGCTCGGGAGGAACCACCGGCTCGTGCCCGACGTGTGACGCATGTGCGGGGGGCACGTGCGAAGATGGTGAGAGAGAGAGAGAGAGAGAGGATGTGGACACACACACGAGAAGCAGCAGCTGAGTGAAGGTCCAGTCCGGCCATGAACGAATGAACGAACAGAATGAGTGAACCTCCCGCCCTGGGTCTAGGCTGAAGTGATATACCGGCCTAGGTCCAGGAACGGGACAACCTGGTACCGGACTAGGGTCAGGCCGACGGCCTGAAACTGGTCCGGCCTCACTGCCGGGCCGTAGGGGTACCGCTACACGATCCTCGGACCTGTGAATGGATCAAGCGATACATCAAACACGCTATCCGCTGAAATAGCGGAAACCCAAAAGGAACGGCAAAAGAACAATCCTAGATGCGGAGCAGGCTCCATGCAAGAAAAGGGATGCAATGCAGACTAAGCCTCAAGCCTAATCTAAACAACAATGTCTGGTCTGTGTCGACCCCAAAAGTAAAAAACAGTCTGACCTGTGTCGGCCAAGAAAGAGAAAAATGTATGACCTGTGTCGGCCAAGAAAGAGAAAAATGTCTGACCTATGTCGGCCAAGGAAGAGGAAAAATGTCTCATGAGCCAAATAGGCTGGACATAAATCAACCCCAGGGCCCTAAAGGCCAAAGAATAACTAAACCAATGTCCTAAGTCGAAAACCAATGTGGCACAGTCTCACGTGCCCTGTACACAATGCACAATACATGTCTCACGTCCTCAGTCGCATGGCAGAGGTAGGAATGGGTGGGAAGGCGGCAGGTACAACTCTCAGAGTAAACTCCAAGGGGCACCCACACAACCAGGTAAGGGTCATCAGGCTCAGAGGGAGAGTAACAGCACGACACCGGGCTCAATGAAAACCATCAAACGGGTACCGCCAGCTGCAAGGGGGGAGAGGCACTCACACAAGGGAGCACACATAAGGTGAGCCTGGAAGGAGAGAGGGCTATGCCGGCATAGACATGTGGCCAGAAGCCACGAGCAAAGAAAATGTACACTCCGGGAAGGGCTCTCAGCATAAGGTAAGGCAGAAGGGCGGCAAGCGGACACACCCACATAGACAGGGGAAATAGGGGTCATCATGCGATTGAAGGGTAAGCTCGAGGGTGGTGAATAGGTGGGAATGATGGGAACTATGTAGCCGGAAGAGGTGAAGTAGTCCAACAGATGAGTCTCCAGACTAAAGTCGAACCGAAGTAGTCTGGATGAAGTAGGGTACTGCAAGAACCGAGTAGAAGTCCGGAACACAGCGATAGGTACTCTGGTACCGAGGAGAAACACTGAGGTCGAAAATCGAATGTAGAAGCCGAAGTAGAAGCCGAATGTAGAAACCGGATGTAGAAGCTGAATGTAGAAGCCGAATGTAGAAGCTGAAACCGGGAGCTGCTGCATAAGTGTCCAGGAATGGTAAAAGATAAAGAGCGTATGGGGGATATAGATCAGTCACGAAAACGAGAAGGAAGTCGATGGGTACACTGAGGGCGAGAGGAATGAACTGCAACAACAGGCGGAACCATTGCCACAGGGGAAGGAGGACCTGAGGCGGGTACCGATGGAGCAGGCGGACCCATCGATGGAGGAGGGGGAATGTTAGTGGTCGGAGAGGTAGAAGGGTCAGTACTAGAAGGACGAGAAGTAGGAGGGGAGGATGATGAAGGGAAAGGATGAGCACGATCGTAAGCACGCACGAAAGTCATAGCATGCTTAAGGTGCTCAAGAGGCTCCCAAGTAGACTCCTCGTCAGGATAACCCTTCCATCGAACGAGATACTCGAGGCGGGGAGGGTCACCATCAGTCATACGCCGGGACGCGATATCAGAGACGACAAACTCCTCGTGACCCTCAATGATGATGGGAGAGGGGCGAGGGTAAGGTCGACCATGGAACTCGAGGGGAGACCGTCTGAAGGGGCGCAAAAGAGATACATGGAACACATCATGTAAGTTAGCGCGCTACATGGAATCGGGGAGCTTCAATTTGAAGCTCATCGGACAGTCGTGATTGGGTCCAGCAGGTGCAAGAATGGTGCATGGTCCAATATATCGACGTCTGAATTTCCGAAGTGTGTCAGCTTCGGGCTGGAAGTGATGTGCGTCGACAAGAACCTCGTCGCCAACTTTGAAGGGATGGTCGATGAGAGAGCGGTTAGCGCGAGTGGCCATGCGAGTCTGGGAGTGAGCAATGCTCTCGCGAGCCTTGCTAAGGAGCGCATCCATCTCCTTTACCAGCCATCGAGGGCAGGGCATTTGGTGTCAGGATGGATCTGAGATGGACGAAGAAGGTCAGATGGGATGCATGGATGGTATCCCAAGTCACAGTAGTAGGGAGACATGCCAGTGGCAGGGGAAATAGCATGGTTATAAGCAATCTCTGCGTGAGCAAGATGCAGATCCCGATCAGAGTCATTCTCAACAAACTTCTTGAGGATACTCCCAAGAGTTTTGTTGGTGACCTCGGTCTGTCCATCTGACTGGGGGTGATAGGAGGAGGAGAGGCGAAGCTCGGAGCCATAGATCTCATGGAGTCCATGCCAGAAATGCGAAGTAAAGCGGGGATCGCGATCAGAGACGTTGCTGGTGGGAAGACCGTGATGGATGGCAATACGGTTGAAGTATAGGGAGGCAATGTTTTTGGCTGAACTAGCATACTTGCATGGGAGGAAGTGAGCATGCTTAGTCAACCGACAAACAATGACGAAGATGGCATCGTGGCCTCGTGGGGTAGGGGGACGAAGAGGACCGATGAAGTCCATGGAGATAGAAGTCCAACGCTGAGTGGGAATGGGTAAGGGTTGAAGAAGACCGTATGGGGGGTGATTAGGAATGTTGGCCTCTTGGCAGATCCTGCAGGTGCGGACGTACTCCTTAGTGAAGGGACGACGGTGCTCCCAGTGGTAATGGCGGTAGAGGCGGTCAAGTGTCTTGAAGACACCGAGATGACCGGCGGCGCGCTGGTCGTGACACTCAGCGACGGCCCGAACACGGAGCTGACCAGTAGAGGGCACACATAAGCGAGGAGTACGGATACCTTGGCGACCAAGCCAGTATAGAAGTCCAGAGGGATCGAGCTGGAAGTTAGGGACGAACTTGCCAGCCTGTAGGTCAGCGTAGATGGAATGAAACTCAGGGCACTGGGTGTATGCGCGACGATACTCATCCAGAAAGGCGGGGTGGATGGTGGGAGTTGAGATAGCAGATAGCTGACGATCCTCGCACTGAAGGTCGGGGCGGCGGGATAAGGCATCTGCTACACGATTGCTTTCGCCTGAAATCTTCTTGATGGTGAAATCGAACTCGGAGACGTCACGCCACCAACGAGCCTGACGAGAAGTGAGCTTAGGCTTCGTCTGGAAGGCGGCGAGGACAGAGTTGTCCGTCAAAACGGTGAAAGTATGACCGTGCAAATGATGACGCCACTTCTTAACAGCGTAGACCAGCGCAAGGACCTCACGCTCGTCGGCAGTATAATTACGCTCAGCGGGAAGTAGCTGTCGAGATAGATAAGCAACCGGACACTCTCCATCGCGAGACTCGACTGTACCGTCATCAGCGACGTCAGGAATATAAGGGGGTGGGCTCGATGGGTGCAAGATGAGCCGCTGTCGCTGGAGGTGGAGGGGGGAAGCGAGGAATAGGGAGGCGGGAATCTATGGAATTAGGAGGAGTAGAGGGGGCTGGGTAGATCTGGAAGAGAACAACTCCAATAGCGAAGTCGGATGCGTCGGTGGTGACGATGAATGGACGCGAGTAGTCGGGTAAGTGTAAGACAGGAGCTGACGTGACAAGCCGCTTGAGAGAGCGAAAGCATCCTCGTGAGTCGGGGTCCAATGAAAAGGTAGACGTCCGCGAGTCAGAGGGGTAAGCTGGGAAGAATACTGCGCGTAGTTTTTAAGAAAGTGACCATAGTAGTTGGTCAACCCAAGGAAACTACGCAGCGAAGGAAGAGAAGTAGGAGTGGGCGAGTCGACAATGGCCTGAATCTTCGAGTCGTCCATGTGGAGTCCGTGCTCGGAGACCTGATCCCCAAGGAAGTCGACTTTGGGTTGAGCGAAGTGGCATTTGGAGAGCTTCGCATAAAACCCATGGTCGCGTAATCGCTGGAGGACAGTGCGAAGGTGGGTCAGATGCTCCTCTAAGGTACGACTGTAGACCAGGATGTCGTCTATGTAGACTAGAACCGAGTCCTCAAGAAGGGCTTGGAACATCGTGTTCATAGCCGTCTGGCAGGTTGCAGGGGCATTACGGAGACCGAAAGGCATGACGGTAAACTCGTAGTGCCCAAAACAAGAACGGAAAGCGGTCTTAGGCTGGTCCTCCGCGGCTGCGCGGATCTGGTGATATCTGCTACGAAGACCGATCTTCGTGAAAAAGTGGTGGCCGAATAGGCGGTCGAACAGATCATCCGCACGGGGCATAGGATGATTGTTTCTGACATTATAATCGTTGAGACCGCGGTAATCGAGGCAGAGGTGGAGAGTGCCGTCCTTCTTGCGATCGAAGAGGACAGGTGCACTCCATGGGGACGTACTCGGTTTGATGAAGCCCTGAGTGTGTAGCTCGTCAATTTGGCGTTTAAGTTCCTGGGCTTCGGGAACCGAGAGGCGATATGGGGCGCGATGCTGAATACGAGCCGGATGTGGTGCTCGATATCGCGCATAGGAGGGATGCTGCTATAAAGAGACAGTCGGAGGGAAAACATCGCGATACTCGCGAAGGAGGGCCTCAACGCGAGGCTGCAAAGTCGATAGGAGGTTGTCAAACTCCTTGGCTGCAGCGGCGTCTGAAGCAGGGGTGGAAGGAGTCGGTATGGGAATAGGTACCGATGGCGCCTCCGTGGTACAAGATGCAAGAAGATGAGATGAGCTAGCAGGGGTGAGGGGGGATTAGGGGGCTGAAGGATCAGGAGGCTCGGGGGGCTCAGGGAGTGGTGGGTCGAGCTCGACCAACTCAGCGTCCTGCTGCATAGAGTTACAGACAAGGAAATCCGTGATGTCGACAATGTAGAGTTCGACATCAGGCTGACGAAGGATGTGGTGGAACTGAGTTGGTGTCAAAATGGCAACATTGACAAGAGAGGGGGATGTAGAGTCCGATTTGCCTAACAACGGAACACGGTATTGCTTCCCATCCTTGGCGTCGAGGACGAGGTCGTTGTGGGTCCAATCGAGGCCAGCATGGGCGAACTGATGGGAGTAGGCAGTGCCAAGAACAAGGTCATATAGGATTTCCATGACATCGAAGGTCCACCTGTCATGGAACCGAGGGGCCTTGCGAAGGTTGTGGGGCATCCGCAGGGGAAAGGAGAATGGAAGATCAGGCACCACCGAATCGACGAAGGATTTGGCCTGATTGTCGCCAAGCGTGACAGTGACAGTGGAAGGGTAGGGGGATGTATAGAGGGATGCCTCCTTAACTACGCGAGGATGAATGAAGTCGCCAGTAGAGCCAGAGTCCCACAGTGCGCGATACACTCTAGTAGAGGTCCCGAGGCGCACTGGAATAACCGGTAAGGTGCGATCGGGATTGTGTAGGCGCTGAGACATCGC
>BFEA01000383.1:1261844-1281394 GCA_003427395.1 Chara braunii | reverse complement strand
ACGTGGCAGAAGTCGGCCGTGTCAATGATCCTTCTGCAGGTTCGCCTATGGAGCTTCTCCCGGCAGCGTCTTCTTGGGGGTCGCCGAGGGGAAAGGCGCCAGCTTGGATGACGACATTATCTGGTCGTGCTGTCGGACCAGGTGCGTGGTGGTAGGATACCGAGAAGGGGAGGGAGGGAGGGAGGGAGCAGAGATCGAAGCTCGGCTCCGATACCAATGTGACGCATGTGCGGAGGGTACGTGCGGAGATGGTGAGAGAGAGAGAGAGGATGTGGACACACACACGAGAAGCAGCAGCTGAGTGAAGGTCCAGTCCGGCCATGAACGAATGAACGAACAGAATGAATGAACCTCGCGCCCTTGGCCTAGGCCGAAGTGATATACCGGCCTAGGTCCAGGAACGGGACAACCTGGTACCGGACCAGGGTCAGGCCGACGGCCTGAAACTGGTCCGGCCTCACTGTCGGGCCATAGGGGTACCGCTACACGACGTGACTATAGCTCTGAGGAGGAGGAAGAGAGGTACGGGGTTATGGAGCGCACTCAATGCCTTATCCGCGCCACCCTCTCTCTGCATGGTACGAGAGGACTCCATCCCCAGAAAAGACGGAGTACTTCCAAAAAAAATTTGAAGCGCGCTATGGCGCGCCCAGCACTTTCTCACCTCCTTACTCTCCCAGAGCTCCTATCACCCCCACAGCGAGTAGAGCCCTAGTGCCTGCTCCGCCATCCTCTATCCCTTGCGCAATTCCCTCATCTTCTCACTCCAATAGCTACATCTTTCTCAGCATTTTCTTTCTTCTCTCTCTGCTTCAGATTGAACTCATGGTAATCTTTTATATCCTGTACAGGCGCGACTTCTTTTCAGCCTTTTGAATCAGCTTCCCTCTTCAAGACCTTCAACTCATGCATCACTTCATAGTGTCCCTGGCCTAAGAGTTTGAATACCTTGAGGCCGGGGACACAGGTTCCTCGTGAACCAGGCCGCTTGTCGGCCACCAAATAAATTTAAGAAGGATTATGTTTTCACTTTCTTGCTTGCTGCTGATCCTGACTTCTTATCATTCTGAAATCAATTCTCAATCTGACTTTTATGTCAGATACAAGTTACCTTAACTTTCACCTTGGCTGAAAATTCGGAACATTGTCAGTCTCATACCAATGCTTGGGACACTTGTTTCGCCTGCCATGCTGGGGGTAGGGCATATCAAACCCCTTTTCTGTTTTCTGGCTAGAGTAAGATATCTCCTCAACTTCTTGTGTAACTCAGAGGATACCAAACCCTGTTTTCTTTCTCTGGTCTGAGTGGGGCATTTCCTCAACTTCTCATGTGACTCATATAGAAGGAAAGGGATACCAAACTCTTTTTTTCTTTCTCTAGTCTGGGAACTTCAGATAAATCTTTGTATACCTGCAAAACAGCAAGTCCACAGACAACGGCTATGCCCCAGCAAGCAGGCTTCCCTTCAGTTATCAGCCAAGCAACAAGTAAACAAAACAAAACTCAAATTAAAATAAGATAATAATAAAATAACAAAATAATAAAATAATAAACACAATAAAACGATCCTTCTCACCCAAGAGTTTATTGATTCCCTTGGTTTCGGCCCACCACTGGCCATGAATGACAAACGTCCCGTCAGTCTGACACACCTCATTCGGCCCGCCTCAGGCCAGAACTAGTCAAACCATTTGTCTTGACAACCCCTTTGACCTGCCTCAAGGTCAGGACCAGCATACCCATTACTCAAGTATGACAGCCCTTTGGCACTCTCGTCAAGACACCCAGACTATGGCGGGTCTGGTCACCCTATGACAGTTGATGTCCCGTCAGTCAGACTGCCTCAAACTCGGATTTGACCACTGTGGTCGGGGACCGACTCACCCACTAGTTTTTGGCCAAGGGCGCTGGCTGCCCCGCCCATATTTTTGAACGTAGGATCCGGTCTAACTACGATTCAAGGCTCTGGCGAACCTTACTGGATTGCATCCTCTGACTGCGGTAGGGTCCCAGATGACCCCTTTCGACCTCATAGGCCAGACCTCCGGAGTCCTAGCCTCAGTCGAATACGGAATTCAACACTCGCGTCGGGGACCTGCTGACCCCATTAGATTGCAACTTACTGCGATAAGGCTCTGGCGGGCCCCGACAATCAATGCATCCTCAGGTTAGAGAAGAAGACCCCAGGCACAAACAATCAGGCAAGCATATCATAACCCACAAGCAGACTGCCCATGCCCTATAACAAGACGAACTTTTCTCAAGAGACGTCTCGTCAGTCTCAAGAGGCACTGAACAACAACATGATAACCAGCATCAAGCCCTTACAGGGGACCTCCCTCCAGTCTCAAGAAGGATGCTTAGTGCTGGCCCCAGAGAGGTCCCTTCCCTCGGCTGGAAATTTTCTTTTCCAAGAGACGTCCCGTCAATCCCAAGGAAATACTGAAATGTTGATCTTAGAGAGGTCCCTTCCCTCATCTGAGTGAGGACAGACAATTTAGTCAAAAGACTCGAAGTCCTTCTGCAGACAACTCTTAATCAGGCAGAATTGAACTCCTTTATGCCTGTCGTGCTTTTTTTTTATCATAAGAATAATACTAATTACATCTTCTGATGTGCCACAGCCATGAGTTCCTCAGATCTTTGACACTGCGTCAATGTTCACAAAAACTGTATCTCACAGTTATTCCTCACTCTCAGGGACTTGAGACTCATGGATCGACTGTAGCATTGCATCAAAGATATATAAACTTTGTCTTCTGCTCCCCCTGTGATTCTGTAAGGACCAAGCCATCTGGGCTCCAATCTTTTAGTCCATTGTGTCTCAAGAGAACTGTCGAACAGAAGGACAACATCTCCAACTTTCAGTTTCTCTTTTCTTATATATTTTTTCTTGTTTCATCTTTCTTGATCTGATAATCTGCTGGATGTCATTCTCTTTGCAGCATCCATTACTGCCTGGTCAACTTTTGATATTTGTCTCATTCTGATATGGAGGAGCTCTGAAATAGAATAGTCTCTGTCACTTTTTTTACTTGACCATGTCTTGACTATGTTCTCAATATGTAATGTAGCATATCGGTCATACCATAGCGTAAATGGAGCATAGTCAGTAGTTTTCTTGACTGTTGTCGGCGCGAATACCCTTGCAAGGGTATTCGCCCTGGTTTTTGCAAGTGACAGCGGGGCCGATGGTCCTGGCTTGTGTGTTCAAACGACTACCTATGTATGGACCAAGGTTGTCTAAGTAGGTAGGGTGAGTGCGCGCGCAGTTTAAAGGCGCGCGTGTGATTTTGCCTCTTTGATCGTAATGCGGACGTAGGCGTCCGGCTTGACATCGCACTCTTGGTTAGGCCGGGGATTAATAGACTGACCCTCGTACTACGCTGACCGGCGGCAGGGCTGATATGTGGGATGGTACGCGGGCGGTCGTGGCACGATCAGGGAGGTCAGCGTGATTGTCTGGTAGCCACGCGCCTGGCCATAGCTGGGGGCAAGGCCTACGACGTCCCCCCCCTCAGCCCTAAGTACTGGACTGTACCACTTTATATGGGATTCAGCGCCTGCTGATCCCAGGCTTGGGCTTAGCCCTATAGGTTACGGCGATGGGTTACCGTGACAAAGGTTCTGGGATCGAGGCCAGCATATGGCGGTGTGGGAGCAGCGGAGCAGCGGAACAGCGTGGAGAAAGCCGAGGGGTCGAGGGCCATCGGGCTATCCCCCTCAGGCTTTTGCTAACAGACGCGGTGGCAGGCGGACCTGTGGGACTGACCACGCGCCGATGGCCTTTTTTCCCCGGAGGTCCCGACGGATAGACTTCCCCAGTCCTGTATACATATTTTTTCTATTTTTTTAATTATTTTTTTCTTTTTATTATTCCCTTTTTAGGATGTTGCCCCTCTCAGGGCCTGGTATGGGGGCCGCGGCCGGGTGCGCGACGCTTTCCACCCGTGGCAGGGCCGCGGGGCACTGCACCGGGGTAGGTCCTTCGGGACATCCGTTAAAATTAGAACGATACAGAAAGGCTGGTACGGCCGGCGGGGGGTAGCGTGCATAAAGTAGAGAGTCGCGCGAGCACTCCGGCTGCCCGATACTGCTTGGCTGGTAATACCTGTTACTACACGATCGGACCGCTACGATGAGTTGCGCTATGTGTGAGCGCTACCAGGCTGACGTCAATGAGTGACGCGAGGGGTGAACCTGGACGGGGAGCCATGGTGGGTGCGTGTGGAGATGGCTAAGAAGAAACAGGCGGGGCGGAGTGGGCAAGGCGCGTAGCGCGGTTGTTAGGGAGCGGTTTTGGGAGGAAGAAGGGCCGATCCTGGGGTTTTTGCCCCGGGTGAGCCATCTAGTGAGGCCGGTTTTGGCAGCAAGTTAGTAGAACGATGAGTAAGTGAGACAGGTGGTGCGCCGAGACATGTCGGAAAGCAAGAAAGCGAGGAGGAAGAAGACTACTTCGCGCCCGTTGTCAACGAAATCGGACGTATAAGGGCATGTTTCTAATGTTTGCCCGATGGCGAGTGTGATGGCGGCCTTCGTTTAGGCTCTGGGGTAACGGATAGGGCGCTACGTGGCTCATGGGCTGCGTGAGGGGGTGAAAGGGGGGAAATGAACGCGTACCTCCGTCCTTCGGGCATAGATTCATTCGACTTTGCTTATTCTACCGACAAGGGTAGCAGGAAACAGTAGAGGGGGGGAGATTGTCTCGTGGTTGGGACTTACTTGTTGACAGGGGCGAGGCTCGCCTCGTCGTGAGAAGTAGCCTGTACCTACCTCTTCGGCGCACGTATATTCTCGTGTTCTAAGCGGAAGATTCATCCGAGGGTCCTCGACAAATTTGAAGGGGAAGGAGGCAAGGGTTGGAGACTTACCTGCTGGTCGGCGCATGCCAGTAGAAGGCCCGTCCAGCTTGCTGTCCTATCGAAGGGAGTAGCCCTCCCCAACTCCTGCCTGCGTAGTCGGGAAGAGGGGTGTATCTTCCCATGTCTAAGCGGGAAGTTCATTGTCATCTTGCTTTTTCACACCTTGTGCATATTGGAGTCGAGCGGACTGCTACCATCCGAGGACGTCGACACGATCTGGCGGCTCGTTGCTGCGCTCCGTCGGGATCTGTTGTACCGCTGCTCCAAAGGTAATCGCCTGCTGCCCCGGTCATGACCCCGACTTTGTTCGTCACGTTGGCCGGGCTGAAGAGCACATCGGGCAGGCGAGCGCACGAAGGCCAGTGTGGGAGCAGGCGTGGGAGCTACAAACGGGTATATTTTGCAGGGCATGTGTTCGCCTCTGTTTTAAGGGAAGTGCTTATCGTGGAAAACAGACGGTACGGGATGGAACGACAGTCGGGGCTACATAGTCAGATCGTGAGTGCCTGGTCAAGCTCCAGCAATCGTTCTAACGAAGGAAGCTACGGAAGCAGCAGGCGGGAGAGGATCATCTGGAAGCCGGCGGTGCACAGGCCGCTATAGGTTGCTGGGTCATTTGACTGCGTATGGACTATTGTAGGCGCCTGTGCGTCATCATCAAGGAGTTGGCTAGCTGCTGCTGGCCGCTGCTGCATATTGCGCACGAACTGTTGCCACCACTATTGACAGGGCACGAATGGATGCTGCATACTGGGCGCGAAGCTACTGCTGCGTCCGCTGACTGGGCACGACCTGTTGCTGCTATTGTCAACTGTGCACATCTGCTGTTCCCCCCGATTGTGCACAGGCTGCTGCCAACCGTTGCTGACTGTTGCAACTTGCGGTGCAACGGCGATTGGACTGAGGAAAGGTGCAGAGGAGTGGCTGGGCTTGCGAAAAAGGGAGGCGCGGGCGAGTGGTTAAGCTTGCAAGCAGGGGGTTATCGCTGCGATTTGGGGAATCTGTCAGGAGGGGTTGAACCTGCTATTTGACTTTGGGAGTTGACCAAGCTGTTGTATTTGGCCATCATTGCGGGGCCCTCTGGCGCCGAAGGCATCAAGGCCCTCTCACGCGAGTCTGAGCGCACCCCTCTTGTATCTGAGAGACTTAATGCCTCTTCTCCTGCCTTTCTTACTCTCAGTCTAGTCCATTGGTCCGGAGAGGAAGGCGGCAGGCGGGATTGCAACCCGTAATCCACGCCAAGGCCTTTGTGGGAGGTTGCCCCACCGATTGCGGGAGCCCTGCCGGAACTCAAGAGGAGTTCTGGAGGCAGGGAACTCAGAGGTAACATTTGCTTTCCCTTGTAAACCCAGTATACCCCCTACCTATACACCTCCCTACGTATTGGTTGATTGGGCTGTATGCAACACTTACTTAAACTTTTTGGACTGACATTCAGGACACAAAATCAGACTAACTAAACGAATGTTTGTATAATGGCAGTTTCAGTTTCTTGTTTGTCTGAAAGCAGATTATCACAAGGGGTTGCATCAGGGGTAAGGTTGGGAGGAAGGCGGTTTTGCTTGCGATTGAACGGGTCTTATAGGGTCAGACATTGTTTCTAAGATGAATGACCTGACTGCTGTGTTTTGTTCTGTTTTCTGACGAACCAAGCATTGTTTCTAAGATGAATGGCTTGGTTGCGGTGTTTCTTTAATTGTGTCAGACATTGTTTCTAAGATGAATGGCCTGGCTACTTATTTCTGAGGGGTATTGCTTGCTTGGCTTTTTAAGGGTCAGACAAGGTCAGACCCAGGGTACTCTGCTTTTTTTGTGAGTTGAAAAAGAGAGAGTTTGACATTGTTTCTAAGATGAATGACTTATCTCTCCTTGATTGTTTTTATTCTAAGGGAGGATTCAGAGTCAGAGGATTGGACATTGTTTTTAAGATGAATGGTCTAAATCTGAGGCCTCAGGACCATAATGAGAACGAAGGAATAGGATTCTCTATAATGTTGTATATATATGTACTCATATGCGAACATGGCTAGTCAGGCATTGTTTCTAAGATGAATGGTCTGACTATAGCCTTATCATAAGCAAAGAGAGTATAATTAAGAGTTATAACTGAAGGTAACCTGGGCAGGCTGGGCCTTGTTTCTAAGATGAATGGCCCAGCCCTATGCCCTCCTCTCGAAGACTAAGGTGCAGAAATGTATATATAACTTGGCTATTTTAAACAGTCCAGGGTGACTAAGCATGGTTTCTAAGATGAATAGCTTAGTCATATGCCAAATGAAGAGAAAGAGTAGTTGTGCAACCTGTTCGTGTATAATTAAGGCAGAGGGCTGGCATTATTTCTAAGATGAATGGCCAATCCCAATGCCCTATGTAAGCAGAGTGTAAAGGGTTAAAAATTGAAAGACTATGAAGTAATGTTTGTTGAACCAACTTGGGGATGGTGAGAGTACTTACCTTTGTCGTTTGGCCTGCATGTGACTGAGTGGCATCACTACCTAGTCTGAGTTTGAGCTGATAGGGAGTTGCTGTAGTAGCTCGCCACGTGCTAGAGCTATTGGAGTTGGATTTAATTTCTGCATTTTCTCAGATAGTTTTTTTACTTAAATCGATTTCTGCATTTATCTGAGATCTTTTCTTATACTTGGGCTTGTATAAATCTTGGTAAGCCACTTTTCCTACGGGAAGCGCTGCCGAAATTTCTGCAAGTCCAAGGAGTTAGACAAATCTCTTACTCTCAAAAGTTCAACTGTCTGAATCATATATGGCTTAGTACAAATCTGGGAAGTCTCCCTTTCTAAAAGGGGTGCTGCCCAAATTTTTACTAAATCAGGGAGTTAGACAAAATTGAACTTTAGAAAGTCAAAGACTATTCCTGGTTTTATATTCAGGCTTATATAAATTTTGGAAGGGCAGTTTTCCTACGGGAAGCGCTGCCGAAATTTCCTTAATTTAGAGGAGTTAGATTATATTATGACAGGTGGCAGAGTTGGCAGTCCACTCTGTATAGGGAAAACCCAGCCAAAGGTCTACCTTTTCTTTGAGCCCTGACTTAGGACTAGGCTCGGACCTAGTTGGCCACCAGGAGGTTAGACGGGACCACCACATAGAAGATAGTTCGCATAGGACTTACAGGTTCAGTCTTGGGCATTGACTTGTCTTGTGTTACAGGCCAGCTTGATCGATCTGATTCAGGACTTGGACTAGGTTCAGTTGATCCCTTGAGGATCATCTGCTGTTATCATTGATAGCAGGCCGGTTGCCGATTCGTCGGTCTTCGGCTCAACCTCAACTCGCTCCCAATACTCAACCTTAAAAGGCTTTAACCCTGGTGATTTTCTGTTTCGTTAAGGTTTCACCCAGACTTTTATTGAATGGTCATTTAACAAAGGTACTAAGTATTTAATTAAGGTTGGTTGGCTGGAGGTTGGGGCTTGGATGGCTAAAGCGAGGGGTATGAGTATAGGAACTGGTTGGAGTAGACTCCGTGTAGTGTGTGGACTCTTGTTTGACTTTTGATGTGATTGCAGGTATGTTCAGTGACTTGGGGTTTTGGTTGGACTGCCTTGCGGTTGCACATATATGTATGGCTAGGAGGAGACTCACTATGATTGTGAGAAGTGATCGTCACATAATTATTCCCCCCCCCTTGTGCATATGTATGTGCTTGTGTATGTGTACCCACGTGGGGAATTAGCGTGGCCTGAAGCGCCCGCGCACTAAGGGTCTAATCGAGGGTTGGGGTGAATAGAAGGGAAAGGATGACACCCGCTACCTTTTTGAAGAATTCTTGGTCGGACGTTAGCCCTGAGCTGGAAGATGATGGTCCTCGCCCAGGGCAACCCCCGGCCCTGAGCTTAACTCTAGAGGGGTTTCTTTCTCCCAATAAGCATTAAAAATACTTGTTTCTTTTCCTTGTTGCGATTCATCTTGGTGGAACGATAAAGTTCCGGGCGGAAGGGTTAGCGTGTTGTTGGTGATGCGCAAGACAACTCACCACCGCTCCAAACTCCCTCCTGCCCTAGGGGTCGTCTTACCTCGCACCCGTTGGGACACCTCAAGTTACAGAAGGCGGAAAGGCCCTCGGGTCGGTTTTGCGCCAGCTAAAGGGTTACCTCCCTTTAGCGGGCGCTTCAGCCAACGCCTGAGCGTCGGAGATGACCCCATGACTCAGAATAGGCCATTTGGGTATAGGCACCACATAATGCGTCGTCATCACAGATACTCACGTGAAGCTGCATAGTGAGATGGTATGTGTAGGTCCAGCGGCCGCGCGATCTTATATTAAGTCCGCGCGCATAGCACCCACCGACTCTCGCGCTAGAAAGTTATGGGTCAGGCAGCGAGACCGCGAGCGCGACACGGTCAAATGACTCGGGGACTTGGTATCGCGAATCGGCACGTGGGCGAAGGACAAGCCCCAGTCGACCTATGGGAACCCGTGTACGGACTATCATCTGCTCGGACATCGGGTAGCCTAGGGGTCTAGGTTCAGACCTCCTCCGCGCACGCGTCATTTGAGTCCGCCCAACCCTCTCATTTTTTTTGGAGACCATCAAACCAATGTGAGTAGGAGTAAATTCCTCTTTCGAGTTTTCTTAGTTAGACGTTATAGTCCGTGACAGCCGTCAAAATCAAACCCCTTGATGTTTGACCGCCACGACAACTTAAAAGTTGTTTACTCAACCCCTCTGCACAGGGTGCAGAAGAGGGTGTGGGCTCCAACCGCACCTAGCGGTTGTTCGGCGTCGAGAGATTACCCCTCAAGGCGCGTGTCAGCCGACATTTGAGTGTCGAATGCGACCCTCGAGATCAATGAGAATCGCATGAGTATGGGTACTATATGGTACGCCATCACTGCGACTGCTTGCGTACGATTGCATTGCTAGTCGATATGAGTAGGCCCTGCTTCCGCTCGACTTTATACTAAGCCTCGCGCGCAACGCCTATTCGATTTCCGCATCGGAAAGTTATGGGTTGGCTACCGAGGGGCTAGGAGCGTTGTCGCGTTGTTTGTGTTGTGTCGTGTTGTATGTACGTGTGTGTGTGTTTTATTTTTTTGTTCGTAAAGCGGTGTGCGCGTGGTGTGTGGGATGCGTCATAATCGACCAACATCGGACCGCGCTTGGGACTTCAGCCCCCAAGATGTCAACTCGCGTACAGGCCCGATAGGCGTACAACTGTGCGTACCCCCTATGCTACAACGAACGAGAACCGCCCTCGGCTGGTCCACCTCTGCAATTGCAACCGAGTAAGTTTCGTACTGTGGACTGGTAGCTCGGCGGGGATACGCCCACCGAAGGGAGGTGACAGCCCCCGTAAGGTGGAGGTAAGTTGTGCCTCGCGTAGGCCCTATCCTATCGTAGGGGCTCGCGAGAGGTATGGCTGGTGCACTCGGCCGGAGCGGCCTAAGTAAGTTTCATTTGTGTGTTCATGACAAGATTAGTCCAACTCGGGCGTGACGCGGCCGAGAGGGTCCCGCGCTGCCACGAGCGGTGCCGGACCGATGCGCTTGACCATGTGATGTTGTCAGCATATACAACAACTCTTAATATTTTTGACCAGTTACTGAGATTTCCTTCATACCACTTGGCCAATTAATCTTTTAAAGTTTTGTGACCTCTTTCAACAGGTGCATTCGCTTGAGGATGGTAAGTAGTCACATACCAAATTCTGACACCCAATCTGAGAGTGGTTTTTCTTACAATCTCATTTATGAATTATGATCCTCTGTCTGAGACAAACTCTCTGATAAAGGGATATCTGAGATAGACTTCCTCTATCCAATCAACCACTTGCTCGGCTGTCTTCCTCTTCAGAGTTCTTGCCTTGACATATCCAGAGAAATTATCTCTCATGTTCAGTATATATCTTATCTCGCCCTTGCCTAAAGGCATAGTGATAAAATCTAAATGAACTCTGCTTCCCGGTTCTACCAGAATAGTGGGAAATAGACGCTCTATCATTCTAGTGGTAGACCTCTTCTGACATAACACACAAGATTAACAAAATCTAAAAAATCATGCTAGGCCAGAAGTAGAGTTTGACAGTCCGCAGCTCTGTGGCCACTAGCAACCCCCTAATGTAGGGCAACAATTATCTCTAATTGTCTCTCCTTACCACAGACCACCCTTAGTAGAGGTAGGCCTCTCTTACCATCCACAAAGAGATGTCCTCTTTTTAGTCTGAATTTCTTCCTTGAATTTTTACAATAATATTCCTTTAGCTGTTCCTTTTCCATCTTCTTACCAATTTCTTGATAGCTTTCGTCATATTCTTCAAAAATTAAAAATATTTTCCCCCCCTTCTTTTCACCTTCTTCTTCTTCTTTTGAACCAGAGCTTTCCCCGATTTCATGAGCAGTCACTGCTGCTGCATTACCTTTAGCATACCATTCATTTGACTCATCCTCTTCTTCTTTCCCAAGAATCGACTCATAAACATAGGCATTAGGGATCTCTCCCCAGCTGTCTCTCTCTTCAGGTCAGAAACTCCACTTGTAGGAGCATGGTACTTCATAATCCTCATCATCTTTCTCATTAAGAAAATTATCAACATAGGTTGATTCTTCAATTGTTCCATTTACATCTTCTTCTTCTTGTTTTCTCCACTCAATACGGCTTAGACCGTCTGCTCTGTTCTTCTCAGTAGGGATTTTTTCCAGCTTAAAATCATACGTCCAGATGAAGGCGATCCACCTGCTGACTGTTGGATCTACCTGTTGGTGTTTCTTAATGGCACCTATCACAGCATATGCATCCGTCCTCAAGATGAATCTCCCCCCTAGTACATAGTGCCTGAAGCACATGAGGCTATGGATGATTGTCAGCAACTCTTTTCTGAATTGGGTATAACCTCTTTCTGTAGAATTGAGGGTCCTGCTCTCAAATCTCAGAGGCCTCTCTTTTTCATTCTCATCTTTCTGAATGAGCACACCACCCAGAGTAACTCGTCCTCCATCGACCTCGATGATGAAGGGTCTTGCCTCCTTATCATCATAAAATGGCACTCCCACCACTACACCACCATCCTTTAGTTTTTCCTTCAGAGTTTCCGCAACGGCTTGTCTTTTATCATTCCACGCTAAATAAGCCCCTTGCCTTACCATCTCCCTCAGACGCTCTGCAAGCGTAGGAAAATGAGGAATAAAAATCCTCCAGAACTCACAGACGCCCAAGAAGCTTCTCAGATTTGTCACTCTCTTGAGTGGCAGAGGTCAGTTTAAGATCTTGTCTATCTTCTTGAGGTCAAGACTCTTACCCTTGGAGAAACATCTGAAGCCCAAGATGATCACTTCAGGTTGGAGAGAAGGGACTTTGATCCACTGACAGTCAGATTATATTTTTGAAGTCTCTCTAGGACCATTTTTACCCCTTCAACATGTTCCCAGATAAACTTTCTGACTCAACCTGCAACCAAAGTCTCATCCCTTACCAGGGGTCCTTTTACAGGATTGTCATCAATATAGGGGCTGGTTATTTTAGGGGAAATATCTTGCATGACTTGGATCATATCCCTTTGAACCACTGCCACACCATTAGTCTTACCCTGAGGCACCACATACATCTGAATGAGCCCTCTTGGCGTGTGCATGACATTCATTGGTCGGCTAGTGGGATCAATGAGAAACTGATCATAGCCAGAATACAAATCAACTAGGAAATAGATGCATCGACCAGCAAAGGATTCATAGAGGAGATCAGCATTACATAGACTACCTGCATCACGTACCGTCACGGAGTTGAGCTGCTGAAGATTCTGTATCCATCTCAATCCTCCCCCTGGTTTCCAGAAGCAAAACCAATGGTTAGCATACGGTCCATCGGCAGGTTCAGCAACATTAGACGCAATCTTCTTGTCAAGATACTTTACAACCTCTAGTTCTTTCTTCAGGGCATACATGGTCGGCCTATCATTCCACGGAACATGATCAACTGTCCAAATTTTGGTCATCTTGATCATATCCACATCCAACCGCCCTCTCTCTTCATCATTAAATGATAATGCACCTGAGAGCTCCTGACACATTTTGAAGATATATTCTTTCTCTTTAGGCAAGATAAACTGATCTGAGTCTATCTTCATTGTGTCAAATCTCTTTTTGGTGACTCTATTCCCTAACTTTGCAGGTTCTCTCAATGCTTCAATAATCTCCCTCTCCTTCTTCAATGCTACATCATAATCCTTTTCTATTAGGACTGCCACCGGGTTTTTCTTTACCCTCTTGGGCTTATATTTTCTTTTTGACCCAGTTACTATTTTCCTGAAAAAGGGTGAGCCGATGCAAATTTTAGTTCCATCTTTCCACCTTTAGCAGTCTCTACAGCCTTTTTAAATGCTTCAATTTGTTCATCCTCATCCTCGAGTTTACCAAGGGCTTTTATCATTTTCGAAACTTGATTGATACCCACTAAAATCTCTTCTTTTGCTTCTTGTTTTCCTTATTTCCTTAGTCTCCTAACCCTTTCAGTAGACTCTTCTCTTCTGATCAAATTAGCAGATAATTGATGCTTGAAATCACTTTTTGTGCAGACCATAAAGGTTTGTTTTTGAGAAGTCTCATGATCTTGTAGGCCGATCCAAAATGATCCATCATGACTGAAAAATTGGACCGCCTCCATCCTATGCAAGAATGGAGTTCCCAAGATACAGTCATGGTTCAGTTCCGGCACTACAAAACCCAACAACTCCACTGTCATGGTACCGACTTTGATAGGCAGGTTATCAATAAATCCTGCTATAAAAAGTTCTCCTGCAATCTCATTCCGTGTGCGGGGTGTTTTATTATTATGTTTTAAGTGTCGTGGAACGCGTGGTAAATGGGATGCGTCATAGTCGATCGACGATTAACTTTCTGTTGGTCCCTATGCTACAGCGAACGAGAAACACCCTCGGCTGGTCCACCTCTGCGATTGTAACTTATTAGCTTTCGTACTTTGGACTGGTATCTCGACGGGGATACGCCCACGGAAGGGAGGTGACAGTTCCCGCAGGTGGAGGTAAGTTGTACCTCTCGTTGGCCCTATCTTGTCGCAGGGGCTTGCGAGAGGTATGGCTGACGCACTCGGCCAGAGCAACTTGCTGAAGCTCCTTGTGAATCACGAGCAGACCGACTTCTGTGTGACGCGGTCGGGAGGGTCCCGCCCTGCATGGGACTGATGCGCTCGACACCGATCATTCCAGTACGACTCGAACCTCCACGAGGGTGTACTTAGCGCAGTGAGATTCCAATTCTCTAGGCAACTTCATTCACTCACATATGGTGAAGGAAGCACGCTTACCGAGGGTCTCTGACTACTATCTCTGTCACCCTAGGAGATGGCAAGACCCAACGATTTTTCAATCAGACGGTCACCGACATCCCTTTCTTCTTCACTATCGAACCGATTGATCATCCTCTGGCGTCTCGTCGCCATCGCTCCTCTGCACATTTTGATGTGATGGAGATGAGGTATGATTTCATTCTTTGTACTCCGTGGTCTCGTCGGTTCCGAAGCATCGAGGCTAAATGGACGACCAACACTCTCGTCCTCAGAGTGAAGTGTGGACAAACGTCTCGCGTACCTTTTATAGGTACCACTGCGACACCACACCCCGATCCTCCTCCCTCGGACCCTTCCATGCTCACACCATCTCCTATTATCACTGTCACCTCACCTTGACAGTTCGCTCACTTTATCCGACAGGATAACGTCACCTTCTTTGTGGTGAACGTTACGGATTTCTTCCACTATGATCCACCCTGTCCCGACGCCGAGCTCATCTCTCTTGAGCCAGATCCTCCTTCTATCATCATGGCTCTCATCTCTACTTCCCTCCCTCCGCTGTCCGTCGAGTCTACCCCGTCGTCGCGCGTCGACGTTGATGCTGAGGAACTCGCACGCTATACAGCCGACCTGGAGCCCGCAGTTCGTGACCTCATTCGAGCGTACCACGACGTTTTCCCTTCGTCGTTCTCGTACACCAGCATCTCACCGATGCGCGACGTCGAGCACTCCATCCAGCTTGTGTCTGACTATCATGTTCACCACTAGATACCCTACAGACTATCGATCCCCGAGGCCACCGAACTCAAGCGTCAACTTGAAGAGCTCCTGAGACTGGGTTTCATTAAGCCCAGCAACTCTCCGTGGGGTGCAACCGTCCTCTTTGCTCACAAAGCGGATGAAATTATCCGTCTCTGCACCTATTATCGCGGTCTCAACCGCTACAGGGTTAAAAATAACTACCCCATGCCTCGTTCCGACGAGCTATTCGACCGCCTAGCAGGCAACCGCTTCTTTACGAAGATTGATCTTCGTAGTGGTTACCATCAGATCCGTGTCGCTGCAGCGGACCAACCGAAGACAGCGTTCCGATCGCGCTTCGGCCACTATGAGTTAATGGTGATGCCATTTGGCCTCACCAATGCACCTGCTACCTTCTAGACAGCGATGAACGACATCTTTAGAGACATCCTGGAGCAGTACGCTCTCGTCTACCATGACGATATCCTGATCTACAGTCGTACCCTTGAGGAGCATCTAAGCCACCTCTGCGACGTCCTTGACTGCTTGTGCAGACATGGCTTCTATGCCAAGCTGAGCAAGTGCCGCTTTGCCCAGCGCAAAGTGTATTTCTTAGAACACTGCGTGTCTGACCTGGGTCTCCACATGGATGACTCGAAGATCACCGCTATCGTGAATTTTTCTAACCCCAATTCCGTCAAGCAGCTTCGCAGTTTTCTTGGACGTACGAGTTATTACAGTAAGTTCATCCGAGCTTACGCCTCCTACTCACATGTCCTTACCTCTACCCTCCTTTGGAAGAACCAGCTATGGGCTTGGACACCCCTGCACGAGGACGTCTTCCGCACCCTCAAGAAGGCGGTGACATGTGTACCGGTTCTTTACCTACCCGATGAGGATCACCCTTTTATTCTTATCACCGATGCGTCAGACTTTGTTGTAGGAGCAGTGCTTTCTCATATTTCCCCCTCCTCCCCTGATTCCTCTCATCCTCGCATCCCTCACTTCCCACCTCCTACCCCTATCACTGCTTTCCACCTGACGCCTACTCGTCCAGCTACTAACGAGCCTTCTATTGACTATTCTCCTACCATCGCCGAGGACGACACTATCGAGTCTCGCTCAGGTGATTGTCCGATAGCCTTCTAATCCCGTCAACTCTTGTCCGGCGAGATAAACTACACTGCTGATGAACGTGGGGTTCTCGCAATAGTTTATGTCACTCGGCACCGGCGTCACTACGTGCACGGGGCACCAATTACGGTGCACACAGCAACTCTATTATCCAAGTTTTTCTGACAAAGCCGAAGCTCACTCCTCAACAGGCTCGCTGGTGGCGCGACCTATCCGTGTTTAGTTTCACCACTGAGCACATCAAGGGTGAGACCAATCGGGTCGCAGATGCCTTATCTTGGTGCTCTGACCATAATTTGGACCAGATTCAGCTCGCTGTCATCTCGGTCACCATCGTCCACCACTCGGTGACCGACGAGTTTCACACTCACTACCGCCACTTCCCCGACTATCGCGACATCCATGCGACCCTTCGGAGTGGCAAGACCATCCCGAACTACTTTCTCGAGGACAATAATCTTGTGTACTGGAACGGTGTCAGGCGGCCAAAAGCAGTGCGCCGCCTGAAATCTACGGTTTTGGGACTTAGGTGCGAAGACGAGTCTGAGTTTTGACGGTACTCTGGTTAGACCAGGCAGTGGAAATTAGGGGAGCTCAGGGCGCCCTTGATTTTGGGCGCGCTGAACCTTACGGGTAACCTTCAAAGATGGCAAGATGGGTGGTCGCGCTCGGCACATCAACGGACCGTCTTTTCCGGCCGTTCAGAGGGGTAGACCCGGATTGGCCTGCTGCGGAGAGAAATCGCGGGAACTGACCTCGCAGCCACCTTTTTGGCGGCATACGACCAAGGCCGAAATGAGGCCTCAAATTTTTGTCTATTTTAGTACCATAATTAAAGATGGGAAAGAGGGATTACGACCAGTAGGGGAGAAGGGAAAAACATAATATCCCTTAATTTCTTTATTTTTTACGGCATTTAATTCGAGGGGAAATACCCTTGTTATTTTATGTTCCCGGCAATGAAATTAAAAACATAGAAAAAAAGATTAAAAATTGTAGAAGAGAAAAGAAACAAAAGGAATTCGGCCATTTATTTAAACTTTCTCGGAATTTTATTTTGGGGATCTTACAGCTAATTTACTATTTCCAACAATAGAATTAAGGGAAGGGAAGAATGATGAAAAATGATGAAAGGGATGGGAACCCACGATTATTAGGAGGTTGGCCTAATTTCGCCTCGATTACCCGCCGTTAGCTCTGACCCCGGATTGAACATTCTCCCCGGATTTTAACAGTGTTCAATACTGCCGATGGCCGAGGTTCCCTGCGTCACTTTCGCTGGTTTGCTTGATTACTAACACTACCGTTGTTGGGACGTTCTGAGAGCGGGAGACGCATGGGGAGGTGCTACCTTGGGTCGACCATGGTGTTTGGTTCGGTACGGATATGAGGCTTGTTACGGAGTGGCTACGTCCTACGGTGTCTGACGTGCTTCAGGTACGGTATGGGCTTGGTGACACCTGTTTCACTACGGTGACTTATTTTCAGGTTTGGGACAGCTGCGGTGATTTATTCTCAGGACCGGGGCCACTATGACAGTTATTCCAGGTTTGGGACCTTGGCGGCAGTTTGTTTTCAGGTCCGGAGACGTTGCGGTGTCCTATATCAGGTTCGGGACAGGTAGGGAATTATCATGGCTTGGTTGTACGGGTTCGGCGTCCGCGTGGCACTGCAGCCCGGTATTGGATTTCGGGTTTGATCAGGATTGGTGGCATCGCGTTGTTTTCGTTTCAGGTTCGACGCCCTCACGGCGATCTATTTCAGGTTCGGGACCTCTGTGGTGATTTATTCTCAGGTCCGGAAGCACTGTGACGATCTATTTCAGGTTCGGGACCTCTTTGGTGATTTATTCTCAGGTCCGGGAGCACTGTGACGATCTATTTCAGGTTGGGGACCTCTGTGGTGATTTACCTTCAGGTCAGGAGCCACTATGATGATGTATTTCAGGTTCGGGATCCTAGTGGTAATTTATTTTCAGGCTCGGCGGTGATTTTTTTTCAGCTCCGGCACCGCTGCGGCAGACTATTATCCGGATTCGGCACCCTCACGGTGGCATGTGTCAGGTTCGGTGCCATTGAGACAATTTATTGGGGACACTATGGCGACTTATTTCAGGTACGCCGCCGCCACGGCGGCTTATTTCAGGATCTGCGGCTTCGGGACGATTTATTTTCAAGTCTGGAGACTGCCGCGGTGGTCTGTCTCAGGCCCGGAACCTGGACGGCAGGTTATTCCAGGTCCGGTGCTATCACAGGTAATTAACTCAGGCTCGGCACCATCACTGCGGCCATGTATACCTGGTTTGCTACCACGACGCCCAGTTGTTGACCCGAGGACGGTGCTCACGTACCACCCGTAATGAACGTGTGCTGGGCCTGGTACCAACGGTCTCGGCAGTACAAGCAAATGTGGAATGAATATAGGGGGGAACAGAGGAGAGATCGGGGACGGTATGCAAGGTGTACCTGGCGCCCAGCGCAGTGGGATGCAGGCAGGTCAACACGTTGAAGCGCAAGCAACCACGGGGGAACAGTGTGCAAGGCGTACCCGCAATACCTGGCTCAGGGCGGAAGCATCGAGGGGCAGACTGATGCACGGGGGATGAGGAGAGAGGACTGAGGGATTGCATGGGAGGTGTGCCCGGCGTCAAGGAGTTGCAGAGTGGGAGGCAGGCACGAGGGAGACGAGTCGGCGCTCAGGCGGTTACTCGCGTCTGAAAGGAAGACTGAGAGAGAAGGGGACTGCACAGCGGGAGCGAGAGACTGCGGGTGAGAGAGAGAGTGACTGTGTAGTGAGTGAGAGAGTGAGAGACTGCACAGATAGAGAGAGAGTGTGCGCAGTGAGAGAGAGGGAATGCACTCATTGAGAAAGACAGTAAGTAAGAGAGAGAGAGAGGAAAAGAGGATTCTGTAGTGAACTAGCTAATGAGAAATAGAGGGAGGAAGCAAAGTGGGAGAAAGCAAATACAGTTGGCTCGCCGAGTGAGGGAACACTAATTAGTAATTACCTTTGAAAACAACAACTGCTAATCACACAACTCGCGTGCCAAGTGCTGGTCCACTAATTACCTCTGAATATAACAGTTGCTGACCACACAGCTGGCTCACGAAGTGCGAACGCATTTATTACTTCTGAACTCAAATACAACTGTTGATCACACAGTTGACTCTGAACTCAAATACAACTGTTGATCACACAGTTGGCTCTTCGAGTGCAGGTGCACTAGTTACTTCTGAACTCAAATACAACTGTTGTCAATGCGAGCTCACGGGATCAGGCTATGGACGAAGGGATATGGAAAATGGACAAAGAGTGCACAGACTCAGAGAGAGAAGAGAGAAAGAAGAGAGAGAGAGAGAGAGAGAGAGAGAGAGAGAGAGAGAGAGAGAGAGAGAGGGAGACAGTGCTGAGAGTGAGGGACTGCGCTGAGAGTGTGTGAGAGAGAGAGAGAGAGAAAAAAAAAGAGAGAGTGAGGGACAGCGCTGAGAGTGAGGGACTGCGACTAGAGAGAGAGAAAGAGAGAGAGTGAGGGACAGCGCTGAGAATGAG
>BFEA01000383.1:1179266-1193399 GCA_003427395.1 Chara braunii | reverse complement strand
TGTTCCTCACCCTCTGGAATCCAGATCGATAGGTTCCACAGTCACGCCTCACAGGGAAAAAACAATGTGGACCTCAGGGTTTTAAGTTTTATTTTTGGTAACCTGAAGAAGGTTGATTGGAGTCTGAAGGAGTTGATGCTCGTTTGATAACGTTTTAGTTCCTGTTTTTGTTGGTTACCCGAAGGTTGATTGGAATCTCTGAGAGCCGATGCTTAGTTGCTAAGTATGATTACTGGCGAAAGATATGAAGATCGGATCTTGGCTATGGTGGATTATTGTCTGTCATGCATAAATCTAAAAGCATCAGCCAAGATCCGACCGTCGTTTGTTTGTCGGGGAAAAATCCCGAAAAGTCAGGAACAAGCTGATAATGAGTTTTTTTTTTTTAATTTATTGTATGATGAAGTCTAATCGGCGGAAGATATCAAGGATCCTCGACAAGATTTAGGAGGACTAAGAAGATTGGCGAAAGATAGGGTGGGTTGTAGTACGGAGCGTCGTTGGAGTTCGTCACGAATGTCACAAAGAAAACTTTTAGTATATTGCTGTGTGATTTACCCTTTGTATGTTCTCAGCTTTTAATGAGTCGCCGAGGATAGGATAGGAGGTGCGATGCCAATTTATGAACTTGGAATATAATAGAAGCGGGGAAGAGAGGACATTGCGAGCAACGGAAATCGAACCCGTATGTCCTGCCCGGAAAGCAGAAATGTTTTCAGTTTTCATAGTGCACAAGAGAGGAGAAGAGATGAGGAGACCGAAAAATGTCTTTACATGAGAGGGAAAGAGAGGAGACGAGATGGAAAGAGAAAAAAAAAGTTTCTTGACATGAGAGAGAAAGAGAGGAAACGAGATGAAAAGAGGAAGAAAAAGGAAGCTCTTTACATGAGAGGGAAAGAGAGGAGATTGAGGAAAAAAAGAGGGGAAGAGAGGAGGAGAGGAAAAGAGGGAAGAGGGTAAAGGAGAGATGATCGAGACAGGGCTCACTGTCGCCAATTTGTGACGGCCTCTTCATTTGTCTTTTGGTTTTATTCTGCTGTCTGTTGTGGAACTTTTACCACCGCTCCTGCTAATTTTCTAGACAGCTTGACATCCAGTCGCGTCGTTTGTCCATAATGTTATGGTCATCAGTCAAGTCAAGCCTTTAATTGCAGCAGCAGTACGTTTACAACCCCCTTGTCACCCGGGCCCTCCCTCCCCCTCCCTCCCGTACCCCAGCGTTATCTTCGTCGGCAAGGTTGATGGTTGCAGATGTCATCACGTCCATGGCTCTATGATGAAGATGAGGGACACGGTTGTCATCAAGATTCGGTAATAAACTCGTGCGGTAATTAGCTTAACTGAATGTCTGCTTATGTTCCATCATCAACCCACTGACAGGTCAGGATGTGCCCTACCTGAAATAACACGGCGCTAAGGATATAAACATGTGTGCCTCTCTGAACTGGATTGCGGTTGCATTATTGCAATTTACTTTCCAGTCCCTGGGTTCATCCTTTCTTTTTCTTTTTTATTTTTGTTCTCTCGAAACGTTGGATTCTACTCTTTCACGAGTACAGTTCGCATGCCGCAATCATCATCATCATCACCATCATCGCCATCATCATCATCATCGTCGTCATCATCAGGACGCCATCTTCATCAGAACAAATGCATGGCCGTCGATCTGTCACTTCGGTTAGGTGCCATTCATTACCTCATGTCAGTGCTAATCACGCCGGGAAACGGACGCGCAGTTTACTCAGCTTGATTCTTGAACAGAGCGCTTTGTATATTGTCCATCCAGTATCGCCCCTACGCTTGCGGTTGTAAATTTAGCTATTGCAAAGGGGCTATTGCTATTGCTTGCATGTTACCTGTTGTTCTGGCTTGTTCAGAGCTGTTTTAAAGTCAATGATGATTAGAAATGATGATATATATGACGTCGAGAGAAAATAGAACGAAAAAATGGCTTAACAAAGAGAATGAACTGATGAATGAAAGAAACGAGTAGTGACAGAATTTTCAATCCCAATCCGGCCCAGACTCCAAAAAAAGAAAAACATTTGTTCAAGTTGGCTAGTTACATTTGTTCGTGGGGAATCTCCTGGAGCGATAAATCGGAAATGGAGTTGCATCACTACCGTCTTCCTGCGAACATAAGTGTGTACCCTCGGCATGGCTGCATCGGGATCGGAAAGATAGCTTGTAGACTCTCATGATCGGGGTGCGTTGTGTTCCGGGGAAGACGGGTATTCGGTGTCTCTGGCAGTTATGAATAGTCCCTCCTCCCTGGGGCATGGAATGAAAGAGGTTAAATGTGAGTTGCCGACGTGCATGTTCTGGCGACTGTTTTCTTTCTCTTTCTCCTTTGGGCGAGCTTTTGGCCCGCGGACGCAAGAGAAGACCCGAACTGCCGGTACAGTGTAAGAATTGTAGTGTTACTGTGGTTCAGAAGCAGTGCTGCATTTCAAGGATTGTACCTCCCCCCCTTCCCCCTTCTTTTAAGGGGGGAAAAAACACTTTCTAAAGAACAGGAGTTCAGATAACTTCGCGCGTTCGAAGTGAAGAGATCGTTCGGGTGTTCAAAAGGGGATTAAGAAAAAAGGCCAGCGGAAACAGGATCAATTAGCAAGTAATACACTTATCAATTTAAAAAAAAAAGATATAAACAGGTCCTTATGATGGTCCTGCCGATAGGGAAATCGCATGCCCTTGACTTTATGCGAGTCACAGGTAAGCAAGGCGCTTCGGCAGGAAGAGGGGAGGGAGAGGGGAAAGGGGAGGGGAAAGAGGGAGAGGGGGGGGTGAGAGGAAGGGACCGCGGCAGAGGGAAATCGGGTGCGCTTGACCGGTGGGCAAGGCACTTCGGCAGGAAAGGAGTTGACCAGAGTGGAGAGTAAGGGAAAAAGGGGAGCGGGGGGCCGGGGGGAAGAGGGAGGGAGCGCGAGATAGGGAAATTGGATGCGCTTGGCCTTATGCGAGCGACAGGTGACCAAGGTCGTGGGCGGGGGGGGGGAGAGGGAGGGAGCGCGAGATAGGGAAATCGGATGAGCTTGGCCTTATGCGAGCGACAGGTGACAAAGGCCGTGCTTGTGAGGTAGATTGCAAGTGCAACAGGTAGTTTAGATGGAGCTTGGTCTCCGTATCGTGGTTCTGGCACCTCCAGCCAGATGATGAAGCCAGGGACTGTACCTTGTCAATACCTGGTGCAAGATGTCGATTGTAATCCCGGCAGCGAACAGCCACAACAGGCGAGCGAAGAGCACTTGGCGGGGGAAATGAGAGCGGGAATGGGCGGGGGGAAATTGTCACAAGGGGGATCGAGACGGCCGAGAAGGGGGCTTGGTGTGACTGTGCCTGGTCCATACGGGGCACTAGATGGAAACCTGGTACAAACCTTGACACACAAGCGATGGCATGGAATCCGATACGAAGAGAATCTCATTCTGGGCAGCGGATAGCCTTGACATGCGAATGAGGGAAGCCTTGCATGAGGGAGGAGTGGGAGCGGGAAAAGTTTGATAGGGGGGAAGGGGTAAAGGGGCGAAGGGTGCTTGCTGCGACTGATGGAATGAACTCGGGCTACCACGAGGCTGAGGGCGAGGGGAGTGGAAGGTGCGGGGACCTAGTACTAATTGTTGAAATGAAGAGCACAGAGGTCAGAACATAACAGCAGCTGCTGAGTGTACTGGGTTGGGGTGTGACGGTGGCAACAGTTTGGAGTTGTGTAGGGTTGCAGCTGACAGTGGTTGCGAAATCCAGGCTCTCAGCTCGCTCTTTCGAGCCACGTCATTATCATAACAGCAGGATCCAGAGCAGATTGCAAGGCAAACGAGCAATAGCGACATGGCAGAAATCCAGATTGCAAATCACATTGAAAGCCAGATAGTCCAGAAAGCGGAAATGAACTGAGGAGAAACGAAGCAGCGATCTCAATTGTCAATGAAAGCATACTGTCACCACCACCAACAATGTCTTTGAAGCTCTACCTTCTACTTGGCACTCAGCGCCCAGACTATGATCACAAAGCTACTATCCTAAACTGCAAAATGACGAAGCAACCAGTTGACCTCGGCAGCAACAACCAAATTACATGCAGATGTCGACCTTCATGACCAGGCACGTGCCCCACATCATATCCCTAATCTCTCTCTCATCACCCTGGTCTTCTTCACCCACGTCTCCACTACCTGAAGACCACCACCGCACCCCGCTGACCTTCTTCCAAGCCAAGCCCGACTGTGAGGGCTGGCTATGGCGCTGCCTCACTGCAGCGCCCTTCTCTTCTCAACGCCCTTGTACGCCGAGGCACCTGCGCCAGCGCACAGCAAGCAGCTGCGATTGTTTGCTCCAGCAGCACTGCTGTGGTGCACGTGCAGAGGGCACGTGCGGAGAATGGTGAGAGAGAGAGAGAGAGAGAGAGAGAGAGAGAGAGAGAGAGAGAGAGAGAGAGAGAGAGAGAGAGAGAGAGAGAGAGAGAGGAGATGGACACACACGAAAGCAGCAGCTGAGGGAAGGTCCATTCCGGCTCCATGAAAGAACGAATGAACAACCGAATGAACCACCCGCCCTGGGCCTAGGCCGAAGTGATATACCGGCCTAGGTCCAGGTACGGAACAACCTGGTACCGGACCAGGGTCAGGCCGACGGCCTGAAACTGGTCCGGCCTCACTGCCGGGCCGTAGGGGTACCGCTACACGATCCTCGGACCTGTGAATGGATCAAGTGATACATCAAACACGCTTTTCGCTGAAATAGCGGAAACCCAAAAGGAACGGCAAAAGAAGCAATCCTAGATGCGGAGCAGGCTCCATGCAGGAAAGGGATGCAATGCAGACTAAGCCTCAAGCCTAATCTATACAACAATGTCTGGTCTGTGTCGACCCAAAAAGTAGAAAAATGTCTGACCTGTGTCGGCCAAGAAAGAGAAAAATGTCTCATGAGCCAAATAGGCTGAATATAAGTCAACCCCAGGGCCCTAAAGGCCAAAGAATAGCTAAACCAATGTCCTAAGTCGAAAACCAATGTGTCACAGTCTCACGTGCCCTGTACACAATGCACAATACCTGAACAAGGGAGAAGGGAACTCAGTCGCATGGCAGAGGTAGGAATGGGTGGGAAGGCGGCAGGTACAACTCTCAGAGTAAACTCCAAGGGGGCACCCACACAACCAGGTAAGGGTCATCAGGCTCAGATGGAGAGTAACAGCACGACACCGGGCTCAATGGAAACCATCAAACGGGTACCGCCAACTGAAAGGGGAAGGGCACTCACACAAGGGAGCACACATAAGGTGAGCCTGGGAGGAGAGAGAGGGCTATGCCGGCATAGACATGTGGCCAAAAGTCGCGAGCAAAGAAAACGTACAGTCCAGAGGAGGGCGCGCAGCATAAGGTAAGGCAGAAGGGCGGCAAACAGACACACCCACATAGACAGGGAAAATAGGGGTCATCATGCGACTGGAGGGTAACTCGAGGGTAGGGATACATGGGAATGATGAGAACTCCGTAGCCGAAAAAGTGAAGTAGTCGAATTGATGAGTCTCCAAACTGAAGTCGAGTCGAAGTAGCCAGGATGAAGTAGGAGTAATGCAGAAACCGAGTAGAAGTCCGGAACAATGTGAGATGTACTCTGGTACTGAAGAGAAGCACTGAGGTCGGAAGTCGAAGTTGAAGCCCAATGTAGAAGCTGAAACCGGGAGCTGCTGCATAAGTGTCCAAGAATGGTAAAAGATAGAGAGATCAGTCACGATATCGGGAAGGAAGTCGATGGGTACGCTGAGGACTCAACTGCAACAACAGGTGGAGCCACATCCACAGGGGAAGGAGGACCTGAGGCGGGTACCGGTGGAGCAGGAGGACCCATCGATGGAGGAGGGGGAATGTTAGTGGTCGCAAAAGTAGATGGGTCAGTAGTAGAAGGACGAGAAGTAGGGGGGGAGGATGATGAAGGGAAAGGATGAGCAGGATCGTAAGCACGCACGAAAGTCATAGCATGCTTCAGATGCTCAAGAGGCTCCCAAGTAGACTCCTCGTCGGGGTAACCCTTCCATCGAACGAGATACTGAAGGCGGGGAGGATCACCATCAGTCATACGCCGGGACGCGATATCAGAGACGACAAACTCCTCGTGACCCTCAATGATGATGGTAGAGGGGCGAGGGTAAGGTCGACCATAAAACTCGGGGGGAGACCGTCTGAAGGGGCGCAAAAGAGATACATGGAACACGTCATGTAAGTTAGCGCGGTACATGGAATCGGGGAGCTTCAATTTGAAGCTCACCGGACAATCATGATTGGGTCCGGCGGGTGCAAGAATGGTGCATGGTCCAATATATCGACGTCTGAATTTTCGAAGTGTGTCAACTTCGGGCTGGAAGTGGCGTGGGTCGACAAGAACCTCGTCGCCAACTTTGAAGGGATGGTCGATGCGAGAGCGGTTAGCGCGAGTGGCCATGCGAGTCTGGGAGTCAGCAATGCTCTCGCGAGCCTTGCTAAGAAGCGCATCCATCTCCTTTACCCGGTCATCGAGGGCAGGGCATTTGGTGTCGGGATGGATCTGAGATGGACGGAGAAGGTCAGATGGGACACGATGATGGTATCCCAAGTCACAGTAGTAGGGAGACATGCCAGTGGCAGGTGAAATAGCATGGTTATAAGCAATCTCGGCATGAGCAAGATGCAGATCCCAATCAGAGTCATTCTCAACAAACTTCTTGAGGATACTCCCAAGAGTTTTGTTGGTGACCTCGGTCTGTCCATCTGACTGGGGGTGATAGGAGGAGGAGAGGCGGAGCTCAGAGCCATAGATCTCATGGAGTCCACGCCAAAAATGAGAAGTAAAGCGGGGATCGCGATCAGAGACGATGCTAGTGGGAAGACCGTGATGGATAGCAATACGGTTGAAGTATAGGGAGGCGATGTCTTTGGCTGAACTAGCATACTTGCAAGGGAGGAAGTGAGCATGCTTAGTCAACCGACAAACAATGACGAAGATGGCATCGTGGCCTCGTGGGTTAGGGGGATGAAGAGGGCCGATGAAGTCCATGGAGACAGAAGTCCAACGCGGAGTTGGAATGGGTAAGGGCTGAAGAAGACCGTAAGGGGGGTGGTTGGGAATGTTGGCCTCCTGGCAGATCCTGCAGGTGCAGACGTACTGCTTAGTGAAGGGACGACGGTGCTCCCAGTAGTAATGGTGGTAGAGGCGGTCAAGTGTCTTGAAGACACTGAGATGACTGGTGACGCACTGGTCGTGACACTCAGCGATGGCCTGAACACGGAGCTGACCAGTAGAGGGCACACATAAGTGAGGAGTACGGGTATCTTGGCGACCAAGCTAGTATAGGAGTCCAGAGGGATCGAGTTGGAAGTTAGGGACGGACTTGCCAGCCTGTAGGTCAGCGTAGATGGACTGAAACTCAGGGCACTGGGTGTATGCGCGACGATACTCATCCAAAAAGGCGGGGTGGATGGTGGGAGCTGAGATAGCAGATAGTTGACGATCCTCGCACTGAAGGTCGGGGCGGTGGGATAAGGCATTTGCTACGCGATTGCTTTCGTCGGAAATCTTTTTGATGGTAAAATTGAACTCAGAGAGGTCACGCCACCAACAAGCCTGACGGGAAGTGAGCTTAGTGGCTTTGTCTGGAAGGCGGCGAGGATAGAGTTGTCCGTCAAAACGGTGAAAGTGTGACCGTGCAAGTGTTGACGCCGCTTCTTAACAACATAGACCAACGTAAGGACCTCGCGCTCGTCGACAGTATAGTTACGCTCAGCGGGAAGTAGCTGTCGAGATAGATAAGCAACCGGACACTCTCCATCGCGAGACTCGACTGTACCGTCATCATCAACGTCAGGGATATAAGGGTGTGGGGCCCCCGAGGAGGTGGGCTGGATGGGTGCAAGATGAGCCGCAGTCGCTGGAGTTGGAGGAGGGAAGCGAGGAATGCGAGGGAGGTGGGACTCTGTGGAATCGGGAGAAGTAGAGGGGGCTGGGTAGATCTGGGAGAAAACAACTCCAATAGCGAAGTCGGATGCGTCGGTGGTGACGATGAATGGACGCGAGTAGTCGGGTAAGTGTAAGATAGGAGCTGACGTGACAAGTCGCTTGAGAGAGCGGAAAGCATCCTCGTGAGCCGGGGTCCAATGAAATGGTAGACGTCCGCGGGTCAGAGGGGTAAGCTGGGAAGAATACTGCACGTAGTTTTTAAGAAAATGACCATAGTAGTTGGTCAACCCAAGGAAACTACGCAGCGCAGAAAGAGAGGTAGGGGTGGGCCAGTCGACAATGGCCTGAATCTTCGAGTCGTCCATGTGGAGTCAGTGCTCGGAGACCCGATGCCCGAGGAAGTCGACTTTGGGTTGAACGAAGCTGCATTTGGAAAGCTTCGCATAGAGCCCATGGTCGCGTAGTCGCTGCAGGACAGTGCGAAGGTTTGTCAGGTGATCCTCTAGGGTACGACTGTAGATCAGGATGTCGTCAATGTAGATTAGAACATAGTCCTCAAGAAGGTCTTGGAACATTGTGTTCATAACCGTCTAGAAAGTGGCAGGGGCATTACGGAGATCGAAAGGCATGACTGTAAACTCATAGTGCCCAAAACGAGAACGAAAAGCGGTTTTGGGCTGGTCCTCCTCGGCTACGCGGATCTGGTGGTATCCGCTATGAAGGTCGATCTTCGTGAAGAAATGGTGGCCGGAGAGGTGGTCAAACAGGTCATCGGCGCGAGGCACGGGATAGCTATTTTTAACTGTGTAGTGGTTCAGACCGCGGTAGTCAATACAGAGATGAATGGTGCCATCCTTCTTGCGATCGAAGAGGACCGGGGCACTCCATGCGGAAGTACTCGGTTTAATGAAGCCCTGGCAAAGCAGCTCCTCAAGTTGGCGCTCGAGTTCGTGGGCTTCGGGAACCGAAAGGCGATAAGGGGCACGATTCTGAATGCGATAGTTGGGCTCGAGTTGGATGTGGTGCTCGATACCACGCAAGGGAGGAATGCTGCTGTAGGAGACGGATGGTGGGAAAACATTGTGATACTCACGAAGGAGGGCACCAACGCAAGGAAGAAAGAAGGGTGTCAAATTCCTTGGCAGCGGCAGCGTCTGAAGCAGAGGTGGAGGGGGTCTGTATGGAGGTAGGGACTGAGGGTGTATCAGTGGTAAAAGAAGCAAGAAAGTGCAGTGGGCTAGCAGGGGTAGAGGAGGTTAAAGAAGCTGAGGAATCATGAGGGTTGGGGGGCTCGGGAGGTGGTGGATCGAGCTCGACCAACTCAACGTCCTGATGCATAGAGTTGCAGGTGAGGAGATTCGTGATGTCGACAACATAAAGTTCTACGTCAGGCTCACGAAGAAGGTGGTACTGGGAAGGTGTACATATGGTGACATTAATAGGGGGGGGAAGTGTAGAGTTCGATTTGCCCAACAACGGAATACAGTATTGTTTCCCGTCCTTAGCATCGAGGACGAGATCGTTGTGGGTCCAATTGGGGCCGGCGTGAGCGATCTGATGGGAATAGGCAGTGCCAAGAACGAGATCATATAGGGTTTCCATGACATCGAAGGTCCACTTATCATGGAACCGAGGGGCCTTGCGAAGGCTGTGGGGCATCTGCAGGGGGAGATCAGGCACCACCGAATGATGAAGGATTTGGCCTGATTGTCGCCAAGCGTGACAGTGACAGTGAAAGGGTAGGCGGATGTATAGAGAGATGCCGCCTTAACTACGCGAGGATGAATGAAGTCGCCAGTAGAGCTAGAGTCCCATAATGCGCGATACACTCTAGTAGAGGTCCCGAGGCGCACTGGAATAATTGGTAAGGTGCGATCGGGATTGTGTAGGCGCTGAGACATCGCGGACAGGGTGCGCTCTTTAAGGCGGAGACGTTCCTGGTGGACCTTAACACACTCAAGGTCAAGGGAGTCAATGATATCCTCGGTTGCAATAAGGGAAGCATTGCAGCGGGCCGTGCAAAGAGCACGCATGGTAGGAGGACGTGGGGGAGGGGGGTCACGAGGGACGCTAAGCAAGGAAGGCGAAGGCATACCAGTTCGATAGGGTCACCCACAGATAAGGTTGGACCAGAGTCATTGGGAAGAGTAGCAAGCGGTGCAAAGGTAGAGTTCCGGGGGGGGTATGCCTACTACTGTGGGAGGATCAGGGGAGCGGGAGATCGTCGCTAGGTGGCTGCGGAGCTGGAGGTCGAGGCGGGGTGGTCAGGCTGAGGGCGAGACTGCTGAGCAAAGTGATGCTGGAGGGCGTTGGCGTAGGGGCAGGTGGATAGAGTGTGACCAGGTAGGCGACAACGGGTACATATACCTCGTGCACGGAAGTCCTCACTCTCCACGATAGTCAATCGGGCGCGGGGAAAGACGTAGCCCGATGGGAGGGGCAGCTGTGTGGCGGAAGAACGGGTCCTCGATGAGGAGGACTGGCGCTGCCTGAGGAAAGCAGAGAAGGCGCAGACGAGGTGCTCGTCCTAGTCGGGGTCGTCGCCATCCACAAGGGACTGGGGGTTATGTTCTTGGTCCGGGTCGCTATGGGATCCATCCGAACCAGTACCCTCCTCAACGCTCAACGACTCGCGGAGCATAGTCTTGACACGGCGGAAGAAGGCACGTCCAGGAACTCGGCTGGGACCGCGGCGAGACGTGGAGTACTGGCGGGGGCGAGATGTGCCAGGGGCAGACGATGAAGCGGGRGGKGCGGCACCAGGCCCAGATGTGGAGCCCACAAGAGGTGCATAGGTGAGCTGGATGGCCCTGGCAATGTTGAAGGCCTAGGGGAGGGTATGGACGGTGTATGCCAACATCTGAAGCTGGAAGGGTTGGGGTAACCTGGCACGAAAACGCTGGACCAAAGCATTGTCGACTATGAGGGAGGGGGAAATCTGGGCGAAAACGCGGTGGAATGCCGTGATGTACGACTCTAAGGCATTGTTGCCACCAAGCCATCTGATCTCAACGATCCGTGTGATCGGGTCACGGGTAGGCATCGGGCGAGAGAAGTACTGCTGGAGAAAATCACGAAACTCTGCGTACGTCATACTCGCGTGAACGCCCTGCTGAGCACGAAGGGCGAGAAAGTCGCGCCAAGTGGAAGCTGCTCGACCTATGAAGCGGGCAGACATCTCCGTAGGCCACAAGTCCATGTTCACCCCATGGTACCGAAGTTGCTCCTCGGCTATGGTGATCCAGCCCTGGAGTTCAGAGGCCTTGCCATTGAACTGGGGGACTTTGTCGGGGTGGTACCGAGGTACATAAGGCGGGGGCTGGTAATGAGGGAGGGGGAGGGCACACTGCGACAAGAGGACAAAAGAACTAGGGGTATCCGCAGGGGCACTAGACAAGGCAGGAAGCTGGGGCAAAGGGCCGTGAGACAATGTGGTGGCCGGTGGAGGAAGGGTAAAGTGCATCGCAGCGGCTTGTGTCTGATGTTGTCGGTAGATGAAAGGGGCAGCAGGCTGTGCCACGAGGTGGGAAGGCAAGGGTTGGCCTCCTTGGAGCCGGCGGATGTGGTCGTGGGCCAGGGCGAGTTGGCTTTGGAGCTGAACATTTTGTGTCCTGGGTGTCATAGGGGGTTGGGCGTGTGGTAAAGAAGTGGAGGGTGGTGAGGTAGGTGTCGTGGATACTAAAATTGAGGAGGTGGCTGAACACGATGTCATGGGTCCGGACAAGGGAAGTGCAGAGGTGGGGATTTGGGAGGAAGAGGTGGGTGCAGAAGTCAGGGGAGAGGACATGCCACCTGTGGACGAGACAAGCGTATAGATAACGCCAGCCGACGAGGGGGGGGGAGCTGGCAGGGACGCTGATGACATGGGTGGGGAACTGGACTGCGAGATCCGAAACTGGGGAGATGGGAGGTGTGATCCGCTAGGCGCATGTGTCTGGGAAGAGGAAAGGGGGGGAAGAGAGGATGGAGGTGTGGGGGTACGAGACTACAACTGTAACATACGGTCCGAGAGGGCCGTGAATTTGGCCTCAAATGTGGCCCGCATCTGCTGGAGGAGGGCCAGTACCGGGTCTGACTGGGTGGCGGGGCCCGAACTGGTGGGCGCAAGGGTGGAAATCTCCGCCGGGTCAGACATGGTGTCACGAGCTAGAAATGCAAGGCCTTCGCTGATGGAGCGGGAGGGACTCGCTAGCTCAGTACTCTGCATAGAGTCAGGGGATGAAGACAATGAAGAGGGGGAACTAGGACAAGAGGGGCGCTCAGTGGCAGCGATCGCCGCGTCAAAGCGAGCGAGTCGGTGTGCAGCGCGGGCGTCTCTGGCGAGGTTTTGGAGTACGCGCCGCTGGTTGTCACGGGGAGCCAGGTTTGCACACAGAAAAGGGGAGCGAGAAAGGAAGGCGTATAAGAATGAGGTCTAGGGAACTTCCGGAATCAAATCATGAAAATTGAGAATCGCATTGAGGGGGGAAGAGTAAGATTTCCAATTCGAGCGGAAAATTGAGACGAAATTTTCAAAGAATGGCGTGGGGTCTAGAAGAAAGCATGCATACGACAATCATGAAGTCAGAATAAAATTCCGAAATGATTTGGACGTAAATTCAAAATTTAAAGAAAATTTAAACAAATTTCAACAGATTTCGAAATTACTCGTAAAAATTTTCGAAAGTTCGGAGGGACGATAGCAGAGGTAAAGGTGAATTCAGAGGAAAAGTTTGAGAGAAAATCAAAAATTCCGTGGTGTATTTTCGAAATTAAAATAGTTTCGAAAGAAATTTGAAATAAGAATAGGAAACTAATTCCTAAATTAAGAATTTACGATAAAATTTCATAAAGAATTAGTGATAGCGAAGTAAAGTACATTGAGAGAAATTCCAAAATTATCTGGGTCAAATCAGGAAAATTTCTCCACGTGTTACAGGATTAAGATGAAATTCTAAGATATTTCAAAAGAATTTCAAAGGAATTTCAGAAACAATAGAAGAATTTCAAAATTTTACGGGGGTTAGAAAACAGGAGGAAATTCGACATCAAAAGAATTGGATTTAGTAAATTCCAAAATTTATTTCACGAATTTCTGAAATGAAATTGAATTTGGAAATTGAATAACAAAAAGAATCAAGAAACTATAGGAATTTGTGTAACTTTTGAACAAGACTGCCGAAATTAATTCCGATCACGGCGTTGGGAGAAAAGAAGATGAAGATTAATCCTATCGGATTAGATTGAAATTCTGAACGACAGAATGGACGGCATTGTCAGGCAAGCACAAAGAAGGAAGATACATGTCACACGTAGTAGGAATTTTGGATGATGCGACCAATCAGGTGGGAGGGTGGAGGAGAGAAGGGGTGTTGGAGAGGAGATCAAAGATGGGGAAAAAGATGAGATCTTTGAGAGAGACTGGCGAGAGGAAGGCAGGGGATTAGTAGGGGGGAGATAGATTGACAATACCGCGCTCCCGGTCGGCCGGGAGCAATCAAGGTCCTTCCTCCTAGTCGAGGAAGGTCTTCAATGAACCCCTAAAGGGTCTTCTCGATCGTTCCCCCGGTGGAACGACGAGGTCGCCGGATTAAATGCCCGAACTAATGATGACGTCGACAACTGATGATGACGTCGGCAATGGCGGCAATGACCAGGACGAAGATGATGCTGATGATGATGATGCTGATCCGTGTGGTAACTTTTGACACCTCTAGCTTGAAGTCCTAAACGCTAGAGGATCGATAGGCCGCGCTCTCACAGTTTGTATTCATACTGGAAATCAAAATGAAATGAGCTTTTATCCTTTTGCTCCACACGAGATTGCTGATTTGTAGGACACCTGCGTTCTCTTCGAACAGAAGTGCCGCTCCAGCCAAGCCCGGGTGCGTTATCTTCTAGCAGAAGTGCCGCTCCAGCCAAGCCCGGGTGCGCACGTGCGTGCGTGCGGGGGCTGATCCGGGGAGGAGCGTGGGAAGAGGGAGGGGGGCAGATCGCGCGGGGAAGCTCGATTGGTCGGGATGGAGGCCGGGGGTAGGATGGGAAGTATCGGGGGGAGTCGGGATCAGCGGGGGGGGAAAAGGAGATGTGCGAAGCGAGGGGAAGATGGGGGAAGTCAGGATCGGAGGAAGATGGGGTTGGAATGTCACTATTGCGGGGGGGAAGCAAAATCGGGGGCGGAGAGAGGTCGGGAACGTCGCGCACGCACGTGCACACCGGCTGGGG
>BFEA01000383.1:1166059-1177706 GCA_003427395.1 Chara braunii | reverse complement strand
GAGAGAGGAGATGGACACACACGAAAGCAGCAGCTGAGGGAAGGTCCAGTCCGGCTCCATGAAAGAACGAATGAACAACTGAATGAACCAACCTCCCGCCCTGGGCCTAGGCCGAAGTGATATACCGGCCTAGGTCCAGGTACGGAACAACCTGGTACCGGAATAGGGTCAGGCCGACGGCCTGAAACTGGTCCGGCCTCACTGCCGGGCCGTAGGGGTACCGCTACAACTGCCGCTTGCACTCAAGAGTGCTTGAATGTATGAAGGGCAGGTGGGCACTTTGCTATATGGAAGGTGTTTGCCTGCATTGGCTGCCTGGGCCTGGTGATTGTGGGCCCAGTGGCTTCACGTTGGGCCAAAGTGTCTGTGCCAAGGCCCATTCAGACAGTGGCCTGGGACCGAATTGGTTAGGCTTGCCCAACCACCTAGGCCCAAACGTGCTGTGTTCCCTGCTTTTTCCCCACGCTGCTGGAACAACCTAGAAGGCTCAAGAATATTTATGAGTCTTACGAGATGTAACCAACTGGCCCGTGGTAATTGTCTGGCGCTTACCAATGCGTTGTAAATTGATGAACTCAGGCCTCATTGAGATTTAGGGGCCTGCCTTCACTTAGGGCGGGCTCATGCTTGCTATAAGGGACCCTTGTGAGCATGTCGAGGGTGCGAATCCTCACACTCCCTCCTTTACTTCGATAGTCCCCTGAGAAGTCCTTAACCAGCAGGCTGCTTCCCTTTTAAAGCTCTCTCATAGCTTGAGATAACCTGTGGAGCAGTTTTCATCAACTCTTCTCTGGTGAACCACCGATCTTCTTTAGGATGAATGTGTTGTCTGAACTGCACGCGGTATTGGAGGGCATCCCCTGCCTGGAGGCTTGGGCACAGGCATCATCTTGTGCTCAACAATGTTGTTAATGTCCACGTGCCCGTCCATGGTTGGGGGCAGCATTGTTCTCCGTGAAGGAAACCCGTCCGTCTCAGCAAAAGGAGCCAGTTTGGAGGCATAGAATGCAGGGTGTGTGCGTAAATGAGCATGGATTCGGATGATATGAGATTGTCCGTCCAGTGCATCTCCAACTATGTCTAGTGCTTTCGAGGTGCCGAAGTATTGTGGCATCAGTTTTCTAGATATTCCTAGCTCCTGTCCCAGTTCAGATGGCTTAACCCAGACTCGTTCGCCTACCTGAAACGTAGACAAGCGTCTGTGCCTATTCTCAGATGCAACGATGGCATCTTGAGACTTTCATATGTGCGTGACAACCGGCTGCAGCATCTGTTCATATTTTACCGCAAAATCTATGCTTCCAGGCGTTGCAGTTGGCTGATTTTTGGGCAGCAGAAAGCCAAGTGATGAGGGCGGCTTCCAACCAAGATGTAGCTGGTTGGGAGTCAGCCGGTAGTGCGGTGTACAGCGTTATTGTACAGGCTGGCGATGAGAGGCAACTTCTCATCGCAGTCATCCTGGCTTGGCTTGATGCAGTTCCGAAGCAAGTGCTGCACTACTCGGTTCATCTGCTCAGCTTGGCCATTTAGTTCAGGGTGATTCCCTGATGTCATCTGCAGTTGGGTTCCAATCTGCTGGGATGTACTTTGCCACAGTTCATTGGTGAACCTGACATCCTTGTAACTAACGATGAACTTCGTGAGACCGAAGCCACTTACCCAGTTATCCATGAACAGCTTGATGACGTAGGCGGTCTTAGCAGTCTCTGGCATAGCAATCAGTCTAGCATACTTGCTGAGTCGGTCCACCAGTGCCCCCAGATGGTTCACCCTCCTAGATAGTGTGTCCGCTACACCTTATTCTACTCTCCCTTTAGATGATCCAACTTGAAGTCATACATATCTATTTTTTCAATGCGTTAGAGAGAGCAGGTGGTGTTTTGATCCAGCGAAGAGTCTCATGGTCAGAGCTTACATAGAATAATCTGCCAAGGAGATAGTGCCCCCAATGAATCAATGCTTTGTATAGGGCGTAAAGCTCTTGCTCATAGGTGGACTTAGGTAGTTTATGAGATATCTTCTTGCATATACTCGATCGGCCTCAACTTCTCCCCCTCCTGTTGTGCAAGGACCGCGCCAAATGCCATATTGACTGGCATCCGTGGTCACGTTGAAAGGCTTCTCAGGATTAGGAAGTTTCAAGACTACGTAATGGGTGGGTGCAGAGCTCTTGCTCATAGGTGGACTTAGCTAGTTTATGAGATGCCATCTTTTTGCACATACTCGATGCCTCAACTTTTCCCCCTCTTGTTGTGCAAGGACCGCACCAAATGCCTTATTGACTGACATCCGTGGTCACGCTGAAAGGCTTCTCAGGATCAGGAAGTTTCAAGACTTCATAATGCATGAGGGCATACTTCAGTTTCCTAAAGGCTGCCTCGCGCTCATCTGTCCATTCCCAAGGGGTGTCAAGGCGCATGAGATCCGTTAATGGGGAAACTATAGTAGTATTGTTCTTTACAAACGGACGATAGTAGCGCGTCATCCCCGAAAAGGACCTTACCTCAGTCATAGACTGAGATCTGGGCCAGTCATATATGCTGGCCACCTTGGCATCATCCGACCAAACCATCCGCTGAAATTTCACGACCCAAATATAAGATCTTGGTGCGATCAACTTCGCATTTCTCCAAGTTAATCTTGTAGTGGTGCTGTCTTAGGAGCCCTAGCATTATCTTCACGTGCTCAGTGTGCTCCTCAATCCTACTAAAGATAAGAATATCGTTGAGGTACTCGACGATGAACTTGTCTAAGTAGTCATGAAAGATCCTATTCATTTCATGTTGGAATGTCCCAGGAGCATTGCATAGTCCAAAGGGCATCACCACAAACTCGTACAGACCGTACCTGGTTTGGAAAGCGGTTTTGTGCTGATCCTCAGGCCTAATAGCAATCTGATGGTATCCGGACTTCAGATCTATCTTTGTGAAGTACCGACACCACTGCACTCGATCCAAGAGGTCATCGATGCGTGGTAGGGGCTTTGCGCTCTTAACGGTGATGGCATTGAGGCTTGTATAGTCAATGCACATCCTTAGGGTCCCCTCGTTCTTGGGAACAAATAGTACAGGCAAACCATAGGGGGACGTAGTAGACCGAATCCAACCCTTCTCTATGAGCTTCTTGAGCTGTCGTCGAAGCTCATCTAACTCCTCAAGAGATGTCCTATATATCCGTCCTCTAGGTACCTTGCTACCCGGAATGACTTCAATCGCATGGACAACCTCCCTCTCGACTGCACCTAGAAAAGATCGGGATACTGAGCAACGACTGATTCTATCTTTGGGGGTGTTTTAACGGCCTCCCCTTTCTTAGAGACAAAGACTAGGTACATACCTTCATCGTGATTTGCTTGTAGTAGTTGTAGAAAGAGGACACACGCATGCATCCATTGTTCTCCACTTACAGCGGCTTAGCAAGGTCTGTAGCATCTACGTGCGGCTTAGCAAGGTCTGTAACATCTACGTTAGCCGACAAGGACTCCATGGTAGTAAAGGACTATGTCAAGGACGTAGTCTGTACCTTCTCCTATGGAGGGGGGGAACTGAAACACGATCTCGTTCCTGGTTAGCGACGAGCTGCCATTTGACATGTTGCTAGGAATGTACTACCTCAAGGTTGCTAAGCCTCAGTTCCATTGGGATAGGAAGGTAAGCCTCGGTTCCATTGGGATAGGAAGGTAAGCCTCGGTTCCATTGGGATATGAAGGTGATCCTTTACAAGTTGCCAAATGGCATGTGCATAAAATCCGACTACAAAGTTTGGGTATTTCTCTGATCCTTTTTGCAATGAACCTGCCGTGTGGAGAAATCCGAACCACAAGCACCATGAACTCTCTGTCGAACATGCACACGACAACTCGACAATTAGCAGAATTGACACGCAAATGACCACACCATCACACTGTTGAAGTCTCCTGATGATGATCGGAACCTGTGCCTATGCTTGCCGGCAATAAGCAACTGGACTCACGCCCCCCCGAATAACTATGTCAATGTGTGAGTGAGAAGAAAGAGGGAAAAAAGGGCTCCCTTTTCATTCGTGGAACAACCACTTACGGCAACAATAGCATTTCATAATCATCACCAATTTCTGTAGCAGCCATAGTAACTACCTGCTCTATCATCTACTCTAGCATTTCTTTTGCTCGCCCCCTTCCCTCGCTCCTCGCCCCCTTACAAACCTGCCAATGCCAACTATCTAACTGACCTCCAATTTAGCTTGAGAGAGAGGCTTGTAACCATGAGCTCTCAATATCGTGTGGTGATGTGCACTCACCCTCTCTCCGGTTGAGAAGCCAAATTGGATCGACGGCCCACACCAGTCGCCCTACAACTTCCCATACTACCTTCCGAAGATTTTCTTGCCTAGGATAACATGTTTCCCACACAATCAGTGCTGCACTGGGCGTAACTAAACCCAGAGTGGATCAGATGTTCGTCTTGTCATCAAAGTGTCTACTGTCTTCTCGAAGAGGGGTACAAGGAGGGCAAAGAAAAAGGAAAAAGGAAAAGGAAAAAGGAAAAGGAAGAAAGTGGAATGGAAGCATACCCCCGGGCTCCTTGCGCACACCATCCATGCCCTTGCATTTCTGCCTGAGAGATTACTACACCGAAACCAAAATCGTTGTTTCTGCCCCATTCTTCCCTGTGCCCCTTCAACAGAGCCAGGCCCTGTTGTCCTCCCCCCTCCTGAGGAACGACCTACAACCCCTAGCGAACCTCCCCTCACCCCTCCCACAACCGTCACACTTGTCACTTCGATACAATCAGACTTGAGCTTCCCCTATCGCCATGACAACGGTGCGGAGCTTCTCACTGCAGGCTGGGAGGGATGCAATGCCTGCTGACCCTCAGCTCCCCCGACTGAGTCTAATCTACAGAGAAAATCAGGGAGCGGTGCTGCGCAGGGATTGCAAGGATATGCTAGAGGCCCTGTCTGAAGGGATGATGGAGCTCAAGCCCCTTAATTATTATCCCTCTACGCCTCAGTCACCTCTCAAAGCAACCCTCCCATGCCAATATCCACCTCCCTCATCACACACTGCCAGCTCAAACTCTCCCAATCATTTGCCCAAACCACATCCTGGCCAAAATACGGCGTTATGCACCTCCATCATCACACACTACATTTCCCAATCACTTCTTCAACCCTCCTCCTCCTACACTCACTCTCAAAATCTCCGCGATCCTGTAGCCCTCCTTCCCACCTCACCCACTCATCCTGCCTGCCCCCGCTGCCACAATCACCCACCCACTTCATTTGTCATTTGTCATTTGCGGCTGCCACAATCACCCACTCATCCTGCCTGCCCCCGCCCTCCCAACATCGCTTTGTGCATATGCACCACCTTCACCCCCTTCCTTTCCCCCGCTCCCCACCCTTCCCTTCCTGCCATCCTCCCTCGCAGGAGTTAGGCACAGTCCATCTGGCCATCTTTGCCCACAAGTTCACGCTTTCTGATCACAAACTCAATCCCAGCAGGGCCTGGCCCAAACTCTTCGAGGCCCCACAACTTGACACTGTTGCAGCTTCCCTTCCCGAGCCCACAAACAAGGCTTGGTGTGCCGGGTGGTGTGTAGAAGGCCTGAGCAACATACTTGTATGAAACAGATGTGCCGAGATTTTCGAGACGCTGCTGTCTGGTACATAGAAGGCCGAAGGTCCAAATGCTTTGATACAATCGACCACCAAATCTGGTTTCAAACCTCATTTTATTAGTGGCCATGCTTGGAGCTATAGTACTTACCATGCATTAGACTACTCAAGGAAGAAGACAAGATGTTTTTCAACAACATATGATAGATTCTCACAAACTCAGTCCCAGTAGAGCCTGGGCCAAACTCTTAGAGGCCCCACAACTTCACACTGTTGCAGCTTCCCTTCCCGAGCCCAACAAATAAGACTTGGTGTGACGGCCGGTGTATAGAAGGCCTGAGCAACATACTTGTATGAAACAGATGCACCGAGATTCAAGGGGCTGGTTGTCTTGGACACATTGTCCTAGCTGTTCCCCCCCCGCCCCAATCACCCCCCAAAAAAGGAAAGAAAGGTAGAACGCACCATCAGAAAGGACTTCTTCCCATGTGGATACTTCTCATGCCTGCAGCGCACCTGTGCAGGTGGTGCTGAGGGCGCAGTGCGCGAGTTGGTGATGTGCACGCACTGTGCACACTTTTGCATTGCGCTAGGTGCGGCCCGTGTGAGATCATGCTCGCACACTTTTTTTTTAAATTATTTATTATTATTATTATTATTAATTTTTTTTAGTGTGTGTGTGTGTGTGTTTGTGTGTGTGTGTGTGTGTGTGTGTGTGTGTGTGTGTGTGTGTGAGAGAGAGAGAGAGAGAGAGAGAGAGAGAGAGNTGTGTGTGTGTGTGTGTGTGAGAGAGAGAGAGAGAGAGAGAGAGAGAGAGAGAGAGAGAGAGAGAGAGAGAGAGAGAGAGAGAGAGAGAGAGGCATCCTATTGCAGAACCTGTGTGCCATCGTGAAGGCTGCAATGGCAGGTTTTCATGAACTTGAGACACCGTTATCACGGCGGTATAGGACCTTGAGTGTAGTGCGGTATAGGACCGTGAGGGCCTTGAGAAAAGCCTTGAGCGCTACCAGGAGCGCTTCGCCGCCCGACGTTTGGATGCGACGGCGGGCCCAGCGGTGAGGGCAGGAACGCGGAGCGCCGGGGGCGCTGTGATGGCGAGAGTGACGCGCGGAGGAGGTAGGAGAATGGGATATGGGGGATGCCCGACGTCTGGACACGACGGCGGGCCTTGCGGTGAGGACAAGAACGCGGAGCGGCGGGGGTGCTGCGTTGGCAAGAGTGACGAGTAGAGGAGGTGGGAGAACGGGATCTGGAGGAGCGTGTCTAGACGAACGGGTTATGGAGGAGTGTGTCTGGACGTCGTTGGGTGGCGCATTTCAATGGGATAAAGGTTTTGGTGGAGAGGAGAAATATTGTGGGAGGGAGAAAGGGGAGGCCGGTAGGGTTCTATGGGCTGGAGGAAGACGGTTACAAGGAAGAAGGGGTGGAGGAATGTGGGAGACCTAAAGGTGGTGACGTCCATAACGACGATACCTCCTCATCTCTTCGGGCTACCTGCGAGGGGCGGCTGGCGGGTTCAGCGGTTTAGTCTCGCGACGTAGTTTGGCATGCTGCGATGGCAAGCCTAGCTGCGGTCCTATCATCATCGTTCGGTCTATTAGGTTGGTTGAATGGTTGTCAATCACAGGCGGCCAAGTTGCCTGAGTGCTGATGAAGCGAGGAGGTGAGGTTTGGAGAGGGAGGGGGTGTATTTAGGGATGTCAACGGTGAGCAGTGTTTTTCCTCTTTAGTTTGACCATGCTAGTGTTTGTCTGTTTTGATACCTATTAGGTAACCTAGAATATGTCTTGATATGAGATTCTTAAGCTGCCCTGGATCGCTTTTCTAATTTGGTTTCTCAATTTTATCCCAATTCCAAGATGCTTTAGATGGATTTTCTAATTGGTATCTCAAATTTCATCCTAACTCTGCCTCTGAAGTATCCCTTCGAAGTATGAAATTTTTGATTCTATAGAATCGTGAGTCCTGTTTTGGACATCTCAAATAGATTTGTGAGGAATGAGCCCTCGACAGGGCCTTGCCGATATGCATATGTTCTGGGCTAAGGCCCCCAGCATGCCTCGTGTCCGCCCTAAGTGAAGGCGGGCCAGCAAGAGCCCCTCTGTTCAACATTTCACGAAATGGGGTCCATACAGTTGCCGCACGCCGGTTGGTTGGAGTGCACCGAGTATCAGATCTCTGCAAATGCAGAAGGACCAGGGCCCCAAAATTGGTTAAGCCCTGGACACGTAAACGTGAGACCGACATTGCATGCTGAGAATAGAGGCCGAAAATGCCAATGGGAAACCGGTCCACTAGCTGAATCCAGACGCAGGCCTGGATGAAAGGGGCGCAACTGTATTTCGTGGGCCCCAACCGCATTGGGCCTGGGTTTAGGTACTGGGGCCCAGGCGCAACCTCAAGGGAGGCCGCCCACACGCAACACTGACATATAGGCAGAAAGGGCGAGTGGGCAGGGATCTTGGCCATTGCGAGCAATGCCGGCACGCTGCGCATTTGCGAGGTGCTGCGGTGTGCTCCGCTGCGCTGGGCTGAGGTGAAGCAGGCTGGCGCTAAGCGGTAGGGCGCAGCCTGGGCGCAGGGTGCTGGCGGCCATAGCCGGGCTGCCTGTGGGCGCTGTAGGAGGTGAGGGCGAAGGTGGTTCTTCGGGAAGTGAAGGCGCTGTGTGGGATAACGAGGGAGAGTGAGGGAGAAGAGAGAGACGTACCTGGTGGAGAGGAGGTCGGCATTCGTGTTGACGTCATCACTCGCTGGTCGTCAAGTTGTCTGGTTGCTTCCATGCTGTAGTTGTAGTGTTAGGCTGTAGAGTAGATAGGGCGCCTGGCACCATTCAAGAGAGAGAGCTACATTGGGTTATGCTGTTGGTGTTGCCCGATTGGGCTTGGACATTGACTCACGATTCTTCTGTATCGTTCTCAAATGGATGGTTACTCGGTTCCATTGTGCTATCTGCTCTTGCTTTGACTACTTGGACTTCAATGTGATTTTGCAATCTGGATTGTGCTTCGTCCATATTCATGTTCCTTGCAATTTGGTATCGGAGCTGGTTAGATTCGCCACTTACCTTGGTGCGGTGGCGTTATACAGACTTGGTGCGTTGACGATGCGTCTTCGCAGTTGGTTCTTGTGACGTCAGGCCATATTAGGCGGACAGCCTGGGTAGAGAGGTGTGCGCCGGAAGGCTATACGGCTTGGGATTGCGTGGTGACGGCGGAATGTATGATTGGTGATGAGAGCATGCTGATGTGGCATTTAGCTGAGGTGGCACTGCATTGCGTTGTGGGTGGTACCAAGGCTACGACCGGTCATCAAATGCACACACAACTCAATTGGTGAGAAATCTGTGGTTGGGGGCAGCTATCTCGAGGTATGTTGTTCCCTTACCTTATCTACTCTCTCAATCTCTTCTTACCGCGAGGAAGTGAGTCCAACTTGAGAGTCCTCTCTTTTGGTGAGGTGTCGTGTGCGCTCTACCTTGAGAGACGACAATCTTCCCGGTGAAGCATCTGGAAGGAGAAAGGGCGGTGCCGCTGAAGGGCCCTGGTCGAAGCACATGGGTCATGGTCACCATGCCAACCCAATGGGATTAGTACACGCATGCGATGGCTGCTTTGTCCATGAGGGCACTTTGCTGCGCTGATAGAGGGGTGTGTGGACTGAACAGGCTTATGCAGACGCTCCCAGACAGTCTATAAACATTTCTGGATGCGGTTCCGATCTGATACTGGCTGTGATCGTCGTCCTGATTGCGACGTTAAATAATTCCTGAGCGACCTTGGGGGCAGTCCTTAAATAGGCCTCTTCATCAGCCAGATCAGTCGGACGTACGGCTCGTTGCACGCGAGGATAAAGAATGGGCAAGCCTGGTCATAAGCATGCACCTGGGGCACAGGGGTGGGCCGACATTGCACACCTATGACACTGCCGCTCAATGATGCTCATCGGTCTGTTGGATTGAGGGGAGGGGAGGGGAGGTTCCAATTTGGTGCTCAACTGTAAACACAACCATATCCACTGTTCATAGATCTGCAACATAGTCTGGTTTCATTGTTGATTAGTTGGTTGACAGACTGCTAACACCTCACAGACAGCTTAGTTTAGGACTGTTGTATACTACCATAACCAGTTCTATGCAAAGCTTCTGTAAGTGAACTAGTCATGATAGAACTAAACTATGTTTACGGTCTTTTGTGAATGTTGTAGGCTGCCGCTTGATCGGTTGAGTAGGGGACCTGCCGGACACATTTATTTTTAGAAAATTAGGTGCCGGTCAGACGTATGCTGTGGTAGGACTCCAACTGGGAGTTGTCGTGCAGATAGTGTTTGCCTAACTGATGAGCGGGTCGAACACTGATGAGGGTGGAGTTGACGATGCGAGACTGACACGTTCGAGATCACTTAGGGTCCCGCACGTGTTTCGGACCTTACAACCGGGAGACGAAAGACGGCTTCGTGCCGAAAATAGAGTCCGTGCTCTCACAGCAGCCAGGGAAACAGCACTAGCTGCAAGTCAGGCGTTGGCAGCAGCAAACGCAACAGCTAGAGAAGAGGCAGCAGCAGCCAGAGCAGCAGCAATGGCTAACGACGCAGCCTCTGCTGCGTCCTCGTCTGGGACCCCAGTTGGGAATGCCCCCTGGGCCCACGGGTACTTCCGAGGCAGTAAGTTCTAGTCAGTCCACAAGTCAAATGGCGGGCTGGCAGTTAAGCCTGTTGACCCCACGTGGCAGGGAGCTCCTAGAGCTCCAACAAGTCGAAAGGATCCGCGCTCGGTTAGAGAAGGAACTGAAACAAACTACCGACAGAGAAAAAAAGATCAAAAATAGAACAGCCAGGCTTGATACGTTAGAGGCAAACAAAGCTGCAGTAGAGGGTTTGGATGAGTCAGCCATGACTGGCCAACTGAAAGTGTTGAAGAACAGCGTATTGTCGCTGCATGAGCATGTGGACAGCGTATTGGACTTCATGCAGAACTCTTTGGACCAGATCTTGGACCTTTTTGCAAAGGCCATGATTAAGTCCAGTAGCACAGTCGCCGTTGCCGTTAACGGCGATGTCAGGCCCCTTTCCGGTACAAGCGGGCACACAACCAAGTGGTACGTCTGCAGCAGCCGCACAGACTGTTGCTTCTTCTTCTTCTGGGTCAGCAGTGATAGCTACACAATCACCGCAACAACCTGTTCCACCACAGGGACAACAACAAGGTCAATGGTACCCAAAGACCCCAATGAAACCGCCCCTTGCCTTCTCCGGTGAGAAGAAGGACGAGGAACTCAACACTTGGTTGAGAAAAGTCCCAGTGTGGGTAAGGGCAAAGAGGACTTTGCAGGAGGAGGAGGTGATTACTGCTGCATCTTACCTTGAGGGTAAGGCAGCCAAATGGCTGGATGGATTAGTAGCGAAGGTCGGGTACGGACGGCGCATGGCAAATTGGGGTAAGACCTTGACTTTAGAAGAGTTCTTAGATATGGTAGAAGCTCGCTGGCACAATCCGCAGCAGGCACAAATTGCCACTGGCGCGATGCTAAGACTAGACCAAAGAAAGTATAAGCCAGTGAGAGAGCTAACGTCTACCGTAAAGAGCCTCATCGTCGTTCCCGGTATACGCTACAATGACCAAGTCTTATTGACCATGTTTCTGAGATGTCTGCCCGAGAATCTCAGAAATTTGCTGGCCAGCGAGGCTCGCCTCGAGTATCATTCGTTTGAGACCTTCTCTAGAAAGGCCTTAGATTTAGAGTCTACTCTAAGAAGTGCTCAACCTACTCCAGTAGACGGGAGGAAGAAGAAGAGTCCACAGGAGTGGAAGAAGAAGGGGAGTCGATTGATGATGGTTGAGTCTGATGGGACACAAACCGAGATTGATGAACTTTCTGACCTGATGGACAGTCCAGAGTACGACGGCGAGGAGACCGCTGAGGGTAGCACCCTCGCGGCAGTAGTGAAGACTAAGGCAAGTGGCCGAGGAAAGGGCCATCAAAAGAGTCAGGGGCAGGCCGCCTCCAATCAAGCCAAAGTTGCTGATTGGGTCAAGGCAGGTCTTCATCAGGAG